>JARYGA010032367.1:0-19534 GCA_030545235.1 Helianthus tuberosus | reverse complement strand
ACTGTAGCCGTGATGACATTCATAAGCTGGAGGTAGAGTTTTACCACTTGAAAATGACGGGGTCAGAAATTGAAGCGTACACCAGAAGATCGAATGAGTTGGCTATTTTGTGTCCTACTATGGTGGACCCTCCTATTAAACGTATCGAACTGTATCTCAATGGTCTGGTGCCGGAAATTCAAAGTCACGTAACCTCAGCGAATCTTGGCACCATTCAGCAGATTGTCAAGATAGCTCATCGCCTCACCGATCAGGCAGTCGAACAGAACAGGCTGCCTAAACGTATCAGCACTACTACTACCGCTACCACTCCAATTACTCCTGCTACTCCCAGTGACAACAAGCGGAAATGGGAAGGGGATTCCAGCAGGGGTTCAGCAACTGTACAGTCTCAAGCACAGCAGCAGCGCAAGACTAGTGATTACCAAAGTCCGAGTCAGCAATCGTCTGGTGGTCAGGTGCAGAGTGGATATCGGGGAATTCATCCACTGTGTAACAGGTGCAACAAACACCACAGTGGTCAGTGTCGTAAAGGCCGCTGTCAGAGATGTCTAAGGGTAGGTCACGAAGCTAAAGATTGCAGGAGCTCAAGGCCTGCGAATCAGAACCAGCAACAACAGCCACCAGTTCCACGAAACCAGCCACAGTAACAACAGCAAGGAAATAAGACATGCTTTCAGTGTGGGGCTGAAGGTCACTTCAAGCGGAACTGCCCCCAGCTAAACCAGAATCAGAATAACAACAACAATAATCAGGGCAGTGGGAACAACAATGGGGGAAACAACAACAACAATGGTGCAAAGGGCCGTGTATTTGTGATTGGTCAGAGTGACGCAAGGAACGATCCTCATGTGGTTATGGGTAAGTTTCTTCTCGACGACTTTTATGTTACTGTATTATTTGATTCGGGTGCGGATACCAGTTATATGTCTCTGAAAGTTAGTCAAATGCTTAAACGTGCACCAACACTGTTGAACACCAAACATGTCGTAGAGTTAGCTAACGGTAAAAGTCTAGAAGCCACACACATAGTTCAGGGTTGTAATCTTATCCTCACTGGTCAGACTTTCTCTATCGATCTCATTCCTATAACTCTGAGTAGTTTTGATGTCGTCATTGGTATGGATTGGTTATCCCAACAACAAGCAGAGATCCTATGCAAGGAGAAGATCATTCGTATTCCCCGTACTGGCAAAGAACCTCTCGAAGTTCAAGGCGATAAGAGTGGTGTCGTGAGTGGCATCATCTCCTTCTTGAAGGCTCAGAAGTGTTTGCGAAAGGGTCACACAGCTGTTTTGGCACTCGTTACTGATACATCGACGACAGAGAAAAAGATTGGGGATATTCCTGTAGTACGCGACTTTCCTCAAGTGTTTCCTGAAGAGTTACCTGGGTTACCGCCCCATCGCCAGGTCGAATTTCAGATCGAGCTAGCTCCAGGAGCAGCACCTATAGCTCGAGCGCCTTATCGCTTAGCTCCAACAGAACTGGAAGAACTGTCTAAGCAATTGCAAGAACTCTTGGAAAAGGGTTTCATACGTCCTAGCTCTTCGCCCTGGGGAGCTCCAGTATTATTTGTGAAGAAGAAAGACGGTACCTTTCGTATGTGCATAGATTACCGCGAGCTAAACAAGGTGACCGTGAAGAATCGCTATCCACTTCCACGCATCGACGACTTATTCGACCAGTTGCAAGGGTCGAGCTATTACTCGAAGATTGACCTAAGGTCAGGCTATCATCAATTGAGAGTCCGGGATGAGGACGTCTCCAAAACAGCATTCAGAACTCGCTACGGCCATTATGAGTTTTTGGTCATGCCATTCGGGCTAACGAACGCGCCTGCGGTTTTCATGGATCTTATGAACAGGGTGTGCAAACCTTATCTTGACAAGTTTTTTATCGTTTTCATTGACGACATCCTGATTTATTCAAGGAATCGGGAGGAACACGAGCAACATTTACGACTTATTCTGGAACTCCTTCGAACGGAACAGCTGTACGCTAAGTTTTCAAAATGTGACTTCTGGCTTCGTGAAGTCCAATTCCTAGGCCACGTGGTAAACAAGGATGGGATTCATGTTGATCCATCCAAGGTAGATTCGATCAAGAACTGGCCTGCACCTAGCACACCAACTGAAATACGCCAATTCTTGGGTTTGGCGGGTTATTACAGACGGTTCATCAAAGACTTCTCAAAGATTGCACAGCCGCTTACATTACTGACACAGAAAGGTGTTGCTTACCGTTGGAGTGATACACAGGAAACAGCGTTTCAGCACTTAAAGGATAGACTTTGTAGCGCACCTATCCTCTCATTGCCTGAAGGCACGGACGATTTTGTAGTCTACTGCGACGCATCTATCCAAGGTCTTGGATGTGTGTTGATGCAGCGGGATAAAGTTATTGCTTATGCTTCGCGCCAACTTAAGATTCACGAACGGAATTACACTACGCACGATTTAGAGCTTGGAGCTGTTGTTTTTGCGCTCAAGATATGGCGACATTATCTGTATGGCACCAAGTGCACCATCTACACTGATCACAGGAGTCTTGAGCATATCTTCAAGCAGAAAGAGTTGAACATGCGACAACGTCGATGGGTCGAGTTGCTGAACGATTACGAATGTGCTATAAAGTACCATCCAGGCAAAGCCAATGTGGTGGCCGACGCCCTCAGTCGAAAGGATACTACACCTAGGCGTGTACGAGCGTTGCAACTCACTATTCAGTCCAGTCTTCCTTCTCAGATACGAGATGCTCAGGTAGAAGCATTGAAACAGGAAAACGTCAGGGCTGAAGCCCTACGCGGCTCAAGACAATGGTTAGAACAAAAGGCAGACGGCGCCTACTATGTAACAGGACGCATCTGGGTCCCACTCTATGGTAATTTACGCGAGCTTGTAATGGATGAAGCTCATAAGTCTCGCTACTCAGTACATCCTGGTTCGGATAAGATGTACCACGACCTCAGAACTACATATTGGTGGCCTAGCATGAAGGCCCACATAGCAACTTACGTTAGCAAGTGTTTGACTTGTGCGAGAGTCAAAGCGGAATATCAGAAACCATCAGGCCCACTCCAGCAACCTGAGATATCACAATGGAAATGGGAACAAATTTCCATGGATTTTGTTACTGGCCTACCTAGATCTCAGCGTGGGAATGATACTATTTGGGTGATCGTGGATCGACTCACAAAGTCTGCTCACTTCTTGGCTATCAAGGAAACGGATAAGTTCTCCACTCTAGCAGACGTATACCTTAAGGAAGTTGTCTCGAGGCACGGGGTGCCCACCTCTATTATCTCTGATCGTGATGCACGTTTTACTTCAGAACTGTGGCAAGCAATGCACAAATCTTTTGGCTCTCGTTTAGACATGAGCACAGCTTATCATCCTCAGACAGATGGGCAGTCTGAGCGCACTATTCAAACTCTAGAAGACATGCTTCGGGCGTGCGTAATTGACTTTGGCAAGGGCTGGGAAAAGCATCTGCCACTTGTGGAATTTTCGTACAACAACAGTTACCACACCAGCATTAAAGCTGCTCCGTTTGAGGCATTGTACGGACGTAAATGCCGATCACCTCTTTGTTGGGCAGAGGTGGGTGACAGTCAGATCACAGGTCCAGAAATGGTAGTTGATACTACTGAAAAGATTGCTCAAATACGACAACGCATGGCGGCAGCTCGTGACCGTCAGAAAGTATATGCCGATAAAGACAGGAAATTACTCGAGTTCCTGAGATTTTCATCTTCGCATTTAGTGCGCGTTATTTTTTTTTATTATTGTTTATGTGTTTGTTTACACGACTCGTTGTTTCACAACGCTTACCTTTGTAATACGTTATATCGTATCTCGATTAATATTTTATACTTGGGATCTATATATATTTTTTTATATGTGATTGTATGTTAATAAGGTGTTATTAATTAACATGTTATAAAAAGAAAATGGAACCTTACTGGAAACAAAACCCATGAAATCACCCAAGTGATGAAAACACTTTAAGTGTTTTCGTCCAGAATGTTTGGCGAAATCAGAGATGGGCTTGGCCCATGGCCCAGTATTTTGAGATATTTTTTTTTATATAAGTAGTTTATAAACAAATCTTCTCCGAGACGTTACCCACTTACCAAACCTTATCACTTTGTTCTCTCTCTCTACATCTGAAACCCACAACAGAATTCCTCATTGTGAAGCCAAACCCCTGTTAAATCTACGGTTAGTGATTTACATGTTAAGATGATATCTTATATTGACTGCTACTGTGAGACATTATAATCTTATGATCTGATTTTGATTGATGATTTAATGTTTAGATCATTGTTTTCTATGAATGGTGATTGTTAATCTTCGAGATAAAGTGAGTTGATAAATGCATAACTAGATCTCCTGTTAAATGTTAAAAACTATGATAATTATTGGATGTTAATCCTGATTATTTAGATGAGTAAGTATCTAAATGAATGTTTTAGCTTTTGTTGGATTGATTGTTCCTACAAATGATTGATCTTGTAACTGTTAATCGATTATTAGTTACTGGGTTTTGTTACTGTAAGTGTTGTTGATGATGATGAATAGTAACGAAAACACCCCACATCCTTAAAGCTGGACGAAATCATTTAGATGATTTCGGCCCAAACAGTTCCGGCCCATGTGTGTGATTTCGGCACTTATTGGATTTCGGCACTTATTGGATTTCGGCCACTTAGGTGATTTCGACTAAAGGGTGATTTCGGCACACTTGAAGTTCAACAAAAACCCTCTCAAATTTAACATATATGGACGAAATCACTTAATGATTTCGGCCCATGTGATCATGGCCCATAAAGGGATTTCGTCCAAGTAAGGGATTTCGGCCAAGGAGGGATTTCGAAATCCTGTTTTCGTCCCATGTATTATGTGAATTACTAAACTGTTAGTTAATAACTCAGTTAATTAACTCTGTTAGTTGTTAAGTAAGTTAACTAGGTTAACTTTATTGAAATATGTAACCCTGTTAAGTGTGTAACTATGTTAAGTAAATAACCTTGTTAGTTTATTTACTCAGTCCATTAATTCAGTTATTATATTAACTTTATTAAGACTATTAGTTCTGTTAAGTATTAACACTGTTGGTTCAGTAAATTCAATTAGTTGAATTATTCTGTTAAATATGCAACTTGTTAGCTTATTAACCATATTAGTTTATTAACTGTGTTATTGGTTAATTATGTTAGAATTAACTGTGAAAGCTAAATATGAGTAAGATGAATTTGCATGAATTGGATTAACTGTTTACATGATATAAGAATGCTAATTGCTAGGCACATTCTGTGATGATACTTTGATGATAGTTACATGTGAAACTTTACAAACAATGTGAACTGATTGAGTATACGTGCACTATAGGACTTGACTGATTAATTGAGCACTTAACTTAGCATACCGAGCAAACAAGGTGAGTTCACACTTCTACCAAGGCATGGGATTCCCGGGGTTGGGAATGGGTTGATTGATTATTTATGCTTAAGAGTTATCGGAATTACATACCATTGGCCTCGGTAGAGGAAGGTCAATGGTAGATACTACTAGACTAGTGATACATATACTTCTCTTCGCAAACATGCCGGGATCGGCCGCGATACTAGAACAATCTTCGCAAACATGCCTGGAATGGCCGCGAACTATACTTTAATCTTCGCAAAGATGCCTGGAGGGCCGCGATACAAATATAACTAGTCTAGAAAACATGGGAGACCCCCACTAATCTTCGCAAACATGCCTGGAGGGCCGCGATGTAATTAATAACGATACATGGGTTACTAAACAAACAAACGATTTATGAAACGAACATTATTACTAAACAACCCACTGTGAACTCGCTCAACTAGTTGTTGACTCTCTGTTACATGCCTTGCAGGACCTTAGGTACTTTTGGAGCTTGCACGGGAGGCACGGTCGTTGTGGATATGGATCGTGAAATGTGTTGTTAAACATTATGACATTTTGTACTTAAACTTATGTTGGGTTTTACTTTAAATGCTTCCGCTATACACTTGTTTATATTTGGTTTTGGAAACACCTATCGTATTGATGAATGACTTTTACTATATACTTATGTTCAATATGATTGGTGGCTTGATCCTGGTCATGTCACGCCTCCAAGCGGTGGTACTCCGCGTGTGGATTTTGGGGGTGTGACACTAATTTTGTCAAAAATCGAAAACCTTGAATATAGAAGGACTGAAAGTGTTAACATGCCTAAACTAGGCCTCTGAGTGACCTTATACGGTGTCCGTATTCTCAAATGAGCCACTTGTTGGACGAGAGGAGCCGTTTGTGTAATTATGTGAAAGTTTGCGCGTCGAAGGGTTAAAAGTGTCAACATGTTAATTCTTACCTCTGAGTGACCTTTTAACAAACCGAGAGCTTTATAATGTTTGATCATATTCTCGGGAATGCCTAATATTGGCCATTCAAGGCTTTTATGCCAATAAGTGAAGTTACGCGCAAGTTTGCGAGTTAGAGGTGTTAAAAGCGTCAACATGTTTAATTATACCTCTGATTGACCTTTTAACGAACCCGAAGCATTAAGATATGCAATCATACGCTCGGGAATGCTTATTATAGGCCAAGGAAGGCTTTCATGTCGTTAAATGATATTACGCACACCTTTGTGCGTTAAAAGGACTAAAATCGTCAACTAGCGAAACTACACCATAAAGTGACTTTTTAACGAACCCGGGGCTTCGTAATGTTCGATTATACTCTCAAGAATAAGTGAGAACAATTTCACGAGGTTTCGATATCGTTATGAGTTACGCAAATTCCCAATCATAAGGGTTAAAAGCGTCAACGAGATGAAACTAGTGTTTTCGGGGATCGTTTAACGAAACCGGACCTAACGGTGTTTTGATATACTCCCTAGATCATCTACAAACTAACTACAAGGGCCTATTGTGCTTAAAATGAAAGTTATAGTGCTTATAAAGGTGCAGGGACCAATTGTGACAACTTCTGAAAGTTGTTATGAGGGCTAGCGTTGCGCGACCACCACCCCCTGTTCACCGTGGTGTGACGCGACGGGTCCAAATTGACAGAATGTGCATGGCATCTGCAGGTTTGTCATCTTTCTTGAGCTCCAAACAAGTTTAAACGAATTCTAGGGCTGTTTGATGGTTTTAAAAACCACTATGGACACCTGGAGCCATCATACAACACCCCTAAACACCTGTAATGATCTTGGGCAACCTTCATTCACTATAAATAGGTTCAATTATGCAACCATTTCACTTGCACATTCAAACATTTCACTCTCATCTCTCTAGCTTGAGTTTTCTTGAGCATTCTAGGATTCCTGGTCATAAGGAAGCTCATTTTTAGTAGAAAAGATTGCTAGGACCCTTTGTAAGTGTCTTAGCCCCCTCTTTAGTTAAGTTTTCTTATTTAAAATCTGAAAAGTCAAAGTTACGTAAAATAGCTTTGACTCTCGGTTTAAACTCAAATGGTCCAGCCATTGTTCGAGGCGAATATGGCTATGTGACCATAATTAGGTAGGTGTTAATCCCTTATAAGGGCACCTCCTAATTATCTCGTTTGCTTAGTTAATTGTCGGGTCAAACTATTTAATCAAAAAGTCAAATTGGTCAGAATTTGAAATAATAATCAAAACTAACAATGCAGAGGTTATAAATTTTATTTAATCACTCTAATAACTTGGTAATTATTATTATAACATGTTTAAGCATGTTCAACCCGACAATTCTGAGTTTAGGGTCGGTTCGTAACCGAAAGTCGCAAAAGCTTGACTTTTGCCTTGACTTTCAGTTCTAACCCGATTAAGCTTAATTCTTCTATGTTTTAAGCTTTCATTAGGACCACATTATGTTGTAGTATAACCCTCTGAGATTATATTACCTGGTCATTAGTATTCTGAATTATATGCTAATCTCCGTTATTATGCTTATAAATGCTCGTTATGCCCTTATGTTATAAAAACGAGAATTTTGAAAATGTAAAGAGGACAAAAAACTTTATTACTGATATATAAGTATGTCAAATAAATTTAACATCAGTTTCTGGTCTCAAACTCAAGTTATGCAATATATCGTAAAATGAAACTTTTTGTTAATTAATTTGCATTTTTAGCATAACACATGTACAAACATAGATTTTGACCCAAAACTCATTACCTACTGTGATGATATCATTTTTAGGAATTTGTGAAATGTTGGGTCAGATTTGTTACTGACCATAACATAGAGTTCATCTATAAATTCCTTAATTGATGATAATGCCCTTTTGACTAATTAAATGTGATTTACATGTGATTATGTCACACCCCGATATTTCCACGTATTACCGGTGGGGAGTATCGTGACGTAGTTGATATCATCATAGTCAATAATCACAGTTTAATGCACAGCGGAAGTCTAAAAGTAATAATATTTCAAACCGAATGAAACTATCAAGAGTATTACAAACGGAATGTAAAAGGATCCACAGGCAGATCAAACAAAAGAAGATAATTGTTCAATAGATTTTTAAGTGACAAAGCTTGCAAGACTTTTATTTATTCACTCGGGAGTAGCCAGCCTATTCCACCTAGTACATGCACTTAGCCTTTTGGAAAATACGTCAGTTTACACTGGTAAATACAATTAACCGACTCATTTTGAAAATGTTTAATAAAATTGATTTAAATGCACAAGGCACAAATAATCTTTTATAACTTGGGATGATTATATAAAAATAATCTTGTTAAAGAATTATATGTTTATTATACGTTTAGTAGCCCGGGTTGAAAACCGGGTTAAAGATTAATAGACACACCACATAATATATCCCACGGCGAGTTATTCTCGAACAGGTGGGTACATATTTTACATACGCACCGGCAGGTGTATGCCTACACCCCGTGCTTAAGTCGTGGCCATTTCAATGAATGAGCCGAAGATATCCAGGACATGGTCATTAACCCCCCAAAGGCTTAAAATAAACAAAATAGATTAAACGGGTTATCTCAATGATTTAACCTTCATACGATTAAAAATTCAATACCCGACCAAGCGGTATTTTATATACCGTACCCCAAGCCCGTATAAGGGAAAATAAGTTAAAAGTATTTACCTGAGCAAATTATAGAAATTTATCCCAGCCGTATACAATCAGCAAGTGCAAATATCTTTTACTGGGCTCCTAAATCTGGAACGAAGGTTTTAATAACCTATTAGATTCCTAACTGTTCTTACTTAAGTTTAAACTTAGATCGGTTAGTTTTAAAGATAGGTTTACGGTTCAAAACGCAAGATCAAGCGAAGACCGGATTAGAATGTGGTTTAGACCCGACAAGTATGAAGACTTGTATAATATGGGTAAACTAAACACATTCTGGATTTTGAAGTGAAAATGATAAGGTTTGACCCGTTTCGGTTAATTTATGCAAACTAGTTACATAAACCGTACCGAACGCGATAAATGCATAACGGGTAACCAAATGAGCCATGAGCAGGTTTCCTAAGTTAATATGCCTTAAATATGTTGTGATATCAGTAGGATACCTTCCATTATGCCCAAAACGGATTTAAAATCAATTTAAGCCCCGTGGGGGTATTTTGGTCATTTTAAGGATTATAAAAGAGGTTAAATATTAACATGGGGCTCAGGTCTTATATGATCAGTAAAAATATTTATTTTTGCAAGTCACATCAGTAAGGTGTTGCATATATGTGAAATTTATCATTTATAACCAAACTATGCACCGTATAGGGCATTTTGGTCATTTCACATAAGCTTTAAAGGTCAAAATGGGAAATCTGAGTTCAAAACTTTATCTTACTATTAAAATATAAAAATTTACTTAAAACATCAGTAGGTATTAAGTCTTATATGCCAAAAACAGTTTTAACCCATACTATGCGTTTAAAACGCGTAAAAGTCAGTTTTAAGCGATTTTCAGGTTATATAAGAAAATATGAGTTTTTGATCAGTTCATAAAGTTCAAAATATTTTATTTATCATAAAAAATCAGTAGCAAAAAGTTTGGTATCAAAATGTTATGTAAAATTCATTTTATTAGTAAAAAGGGTATAACCGACAATTACCGAATCAAAGCAAGAACCCTATGCCATGATCAGTTTAAAAATAAAGAAAAATCTTCAAAAATCCCAAAATATTATATTACATCAGTGGGTAAAAGGTTTGGTGTAAAAATACGGGTTTAAATAGGCTTTATGATAAGTATGCCGTTTAAT
Source organism: Helianthus tuberosus (assembly GCA_030545235.1). Taxonomy (NCBI): domain Eukaryota; kingdom Viridiplantae; phylum Streptophyta; class Magnoliopsida; order Asterales; family Asteraceae; genus Helianthus; species Helianthus tuberosus. Next base: position 9,297 of record JARYGA010032367.1, on the reverse strand, counting down.
TAATAAAAAGCTTTCAAATTACGATATTGGGCATAACTCCTAATTTAGACCTCAAACTGATGTTAAATTTTTTAGAACATATTTATAAATCAGTAATAAAGGTTTTTGTCCTCTCACATTTTCAAAAATCTCGTTTTAAGGTCAAAAGGGCATAATGGTCAACATTTAAGCAATTAACGAAAACATGCAAATGAATCAGATTAATTAGGAACCAAGTTGTATACCCTCAAAGGGTTATACTAACCTATAACCTGGTCTTAATGGAGCTCTAATGCATATCTAAACTAAGCTAAGTCGGGTCAGATTTACTGAAATAAATGAGAATACTTCTGCTTCATTGTGGACTCTACCTCCCACGTGTACTCTGGGCCTCTTCAGGCATCCCATTTAACCTTCACAATCGGTACGTGCTTCTTTCGAAGTTTCTTAACCTGTCGATCCTCGATCGACAAAGGTTTTTTGACAAATTTCAAGCTCTCATCTATATGCACATCCGTATGTGGCATGACTAGTGATTCATTAGCTAGACACTTCTTCAGATTGCAGATGTGGAACACATTATGAATTCCACTGAGCTCTTCAGGCAGGTTTAACTTGTAAGCCACAGTTCTGATACATTCGATGATCTTGAATGGTCCTATGTATCGCGAGCTTAACTTGCCTTTCTTGACAAAATGCATTACCCTTTTCCAGGGTGATACCTTAAGTAACACTTTGTCACCTACCTCGAATTTTAGAGGTTTACGCCTTTTATCTGCGTAGCTTTTCTGCCTATCCCTGGAAGCTTTGAGACGATCACGTATCTGTGCAATCTTATCTGTCGTCTCCAGGACTATATCAGGTCCTGCCAGTTGGACATCTCCAACTTCTGCCCAACAAACGGGTGTCCTGCACTTTCTTCCATACAAAGCTTCAAAAGGTGTAGCTTGAATACTCGAATGATAGCTATTATTGTATGAAAATTCAATCAACGGAAGATGATCATCCCAACTTCCCCCTAAATCAGTAACACAAGCTCGAAGCATATCCTCAAGTGTTTGAATCGTACGCTCGCTCTGACCATCCGTCTGAGGATGATATGTGTTGGTGCATATGTCTGTCGACTTCGTCTTGTATCGAGTCTTGTAATAGATTAGATAGATCAGGGCACGAAATACGAGAAAAATGTGAAATATATAGGATGTGACCATTTCGCATGAAATGAGATGTGTCCATTTCATACGAAATGGCAATGGCCATTTCGTGTGAGGCCATCTCGTGCCAAATGGGTCTGCCTATAAATAGTAGCCTTGAGTCTTTCATTTGAAAGGTTTTGGTTTCCGGTAGCGAAGCTCTGCCGAAGTGTCTCTAGCATTGTAAAATGATCTGATATCAATACAAGAGACAATTTAAGTAAATCTAAGTGCAAATCAGCTGAAATAACTCCGATACATCTGTTTCCGCCTTTCGTATTGGACGAGATCTCTTCTGAACGACTCGTTTGGTCGTGCAAACGATCCTACATGTGGTATCAGAGCTCATGAGGAAGAGTTCTTACCATTTCAGTTGTTTTTCATCTAAAATTCTGATTTCTACTCACTTTCTTCACCATTTTTCAAAATTAACTGAGATTTCACGGATAAAATGGCTTGATTTTCACATATAACGTGCGAAACACTGTTTTAATAAACCCTTGAAAGAATCAGACCTAAAATCGAAGTAAAACTTGATAAATTTTGTGAAAAACTGTCCGAAAGTGTGACATCAGCACCAATTCGTACGAATTGGATACCAGATCGTTTGAATTTGCTTCCATTTCGTATGAGCTGAGTTTCCATTTCGCATCAAGTGCCAATTCGCTTGAAACAGTTCATTAGATCTTCATCTCGTACGAATTGGTAATTCAGAACATCATTTCGCACGAATTGGGAGAAAAGGATCCTTTTCTCTTGAAACAACATTCCATTTCATACGAATTGCACCATTTCGCACCAAGTTACTCAGATCGTGTGAAACATCATCCATTTCGTTTGAAAGTCTAAGTTTGTGAAATTTTTGAAACCGAATCATGGAAAATGAATTCTACAATGCCTTTGCTACCCCGATCACTGTTACTCATAATACTATGCTAGAAAATGAAACGGGCACCACGCAAAAACCGCCTAAGCTTATGAATATTGAGGAGTGTAGTGGATGGGCAGAACGTTTTGAAAATTGGGTTCAAGCATATTACTTAGATGCATGGGAATGTACTGAATATCGATATGTTAGACCAGTTAGGATAACGGAGAGAAGGTTGATATTAAAGATCTAGTTGTTGATGAGAAAAAGAAATACAAAAATGAAAAGATGATGGTTTGTCTCTTGCAGCAAGCTATTAAGGAAGAAATCTTGATTTTACTACAACACAACGGAAGTGCACATTCAATATGGAAAGAACTAAAATCGAAGTTTGTTGGAAGTACAGAGATGATCAAGAACAAAATGTCACTTTTGAAGAAAGAATTTGATCTATTTCGTGGATTAAAAACTGAAAACATCAAGCAGATTATAGAAAGATATTGCAATTTGGTGATGAACATGAAGAGATTGAATATCAATAAAGATAAAGAAGAATTGATTGAAAAGTTGGCCGATGCGTTGCCACAAGATGTTTGGGGCACGTATCTTATGATGTTGAAAAATAAACCCAAATTTGACAATCTAACGCTGAGCTCGTTTATTGAACAAATCGAAGCTCAAGAGATGGAACAACGAAAGATAGCGAGAATGAAGGACTTTGATGGTGAACAAGACATTGGTCTATATTACAAAGGTGATACTAGTGATAGGACCAACATTGCACCGAAGATCGAAACGGATTTTAATGCAAAAAATTCTTCTGGAGGTTCATCTCAAGGATCAAGTAGCAAAACTGGATTTTCTTCATATCCATCATTCGATCCAAATTTTTCAGCAACCAAGAATGGCAAAGTACTACAATGCAACATTGCGCTAAATCTTGAGAATGATCAAAATTACTCAGAAGAAGTAGCCAAAAGTCATATGTCTTTGTTGGTGACTGTGTTAGAGTCTTACGGGAGTTTAGTTGCAGGAAGGATCGGAAATCCAATGTTGACAAAAGAGGATTACGATCAAATTGATGCTGAGGAGATGGAGTTAATGGATAGAAAGTGGTGTTTGGCTAGTGTGTTGAGAAGAGCTGAGAAGTTTAAACAAATTACAGGAAGAGATGATTTTCGTGATGAAATGTTTCTACTTTAGGATTTGATAAATCTAAAGTTACTTGTTTTCGTTGCAGGGAAAAAGGGCATTTCAAGAGAGAATGCACAAACCGCGAAGCAAGTGGAGCTCAAAATCCATTCGGTAACAATGATTACTATCGAAAAGCGATTTATCATCAAGTTGCTCAACAGTCGTATCAACAACAACAGCCACAAACTGCTCATGCTAAGAAGGCGATCTAAGAGTCATCAAGAAAAGCTTGTTATGGTATAATAGATCAAGAGGATGAAAGATTGCCAGAAGGTTTTAGCTGGGACAAATATTGTCCGGATGAAGAGATCTTAAAGGCTAAAGTTTTTGTTGCTCAAATCATTGAAGACAGTGCTGATGATAATTCGTATTGGGCAGATAGTATGAAAGAGCACTTAAAATATCTAGCCGAGAGAGATGCTGAAAATGCTCGAGTGGCAAAGAAGAAGGTTGAAAAACAAGATGAACGTGATGATGATAATTCGTATTATGCAGATAGTATGAAAGAGCATTTAAGATTTCTAGCCGTGAGAAATAAGAATAATGATGAAGATGTCCGAGTGATAAAGAAGCAGGACAAAGAAATTCCAGCTTTCGAAATTAAAAAGGAAGCTGATGCAGTAAAGGTGTCTGAGAATTGTGAAAACTGTGAGACTCTGAAAAAGCACAACAACGAGTTGATTCATAACATGAACAGATTGAAAGAATCGTATGATGTTTTAAATAAAGCCATGAATCAATATAACGAGTCAAGCAGTGAACAAGCTATAGCAATGAAGACACTCAATGGAGCATACATAACAAAGCAGAAAATGGTCAATTATTACATTGATATGTGTGTTGAGCTTGAACAGAAATTGGAAACTCAGAGGATAGAAACTGAAAGAGTAAACAAGTTGTTGAAAAGTTACTCATGTTCTTCTTATGTGATTGACAGGATTTATCCTACAGTTGAAGGCATGAAGGCGTTTGAAGAAGAAACATCTGAAGAGAAGAATTCCGAAACAAAAGACAAATCTGAAGAAAAGAATTCTGGTAAGAAACAAAGTGTTAGTTACAAAAAGTGTCCACCTCCGCTTGAAAATGGATATTCTCCATGAAATCTTAATTCAGAAAGAGTCAAAAAGGCAACCAACTTACAGTGGGAATCTGAGTCTTCAGATAACATGCCAGACAACATTGATGTTACTTTCACATCATCCGACACTGATCATGAGTCTGAGTTAATAAAGAAAGTGGTTGATCAGGTGTTGGATAAAGATGAAACGGAGGAGTCAAAGTCAGAGTCAAAGTCTGAGTCCGACACGTCAAGTCCAACAGTCAAAAAGGGCAAAAGGGTTTACAATAAAGATTTTCTGTTATCACAAAATAATTTGAATGATGAAACATTCAAAGTAGCATATACTTTGAATGATTCTGACAAATTATATTCTGATAAAAAATTTCCAATAAGAGGTGTTAAAACTGAACTGATCAAAAAGGTTTTCAAACTAACAGAAATTAACATTTCTGAAATAAAAGATGTAAATCTTTCTTAAAAACCTAAAAAGTACACCTCAAGAGTTCAACAAAGGTTAAACAAGAAAAAGGGCTACAGTTCTGGTTCAGGTTATCGAAAGAAACCAAACCATAACGGTAATTTCAAAAAGAAGGGATTAGGTTTTATTCCACCAGAAAATCATAAAAATGAGAAAACTTATAAACCAAAAACTGTATTTGTTTCAGGATCAAGTTCGGAAGAAGAAGAAAAGAGCTCATTCTGGAAGCAGACAAACAAAGAATTCCTTGCTCAGAAGCAAGAGGGAATGAAGAATAATGAGCAACATCAACAGAAAAAGGAGACAAGAACCTATTTTCAATGCAAAACAGTTGGTCACATTGCCAGGAACTGTCCAAAGGCAATCCAAACAAAACAGGCAGTCTCTGAAAAACTGAAAAAAAAGATGGTTGAAAATGAATCACCAACCAAACAATTTAAAGTTTTCAAAAATTCAAAGTTTGAGGTTGGTGAAAGTTCAAAAAGTTTTACAAAAGAAAGGTGAATCTTGACAACCACAAGTGGGTTGTTAAGAAATCAGATGATAGTTCTAGAAATGATTCTGATTCGTCAAAATCAGAGGAGCTATTTTCTGGCGATGAATCTGACTTGTCAAAGTCAGAAGAGCCACAAGTTGAGATAAAAGGTGAAAAGTCAGTACCGCCAATGGATGACGCAAACTTTCCACCATTGCGGGCTGAAAATTTTAAACAGAAAATTGGAAAAGTTGAGATTTCAAATCAATTCTTTTCTGAAAAGAAGGAATTTGATGTTGAAAAGGCCTTTAACCCCAATGTGAAACATATCTTTGGTAAAATGATTGATGGGAAGGTAAAAGGGGTAAAGGAATTTTATGAATCGAAAAAGAGCAAAACAGATGAAGATGGTTCACCCATGTTCGTATCGTCATGGGATAGAACCTATCACGACTAAAATCCGGACTTGCCAGAGCTCCCAAGTTGGTAATCGTGGAGCAGGAATCGGCATCTTTCTTGATAAATTCACAATGGTGATATTTCGGCCTACAAGTGGTATTCTCATTCTTGAAAATTGTTATATACTTACTAGTGGTATGGTTGAAGTGAACCTACAAGTGGTATTCTCATTCTTGAAAATTGTTATATACTTACTAGTGGTATGGTTGAAGTGAACCTACAAGTGGTTAATCAAGGTCATTAAGTTGAACTTGATTTAACTTTCATACAAGTGGTTGAAAGACAAAGTGATGAACAAAACCCCGATCTTATAAGTGAAATCAACTAAACTAATTTTCCAGAAAAACCATTTTTTATTAAAACAAACTTAAGTGTTTTGAAATCATAATGGGAAAATAGTATGTTGTCAGGGGGAGTTCTGATTGTTTATGCCAAGTGGATGGCGAATTAAAGCAATTCACAACGGTTTGTCAAATTTTTCTTTAAATGGTTTTGTATTTTAGGGGGAGTAAGAATTTTCAGAAAATCCAAAAACATTAGAAAATTTGAAATAGTCAAAAACATGATAAAAAAATCAAAATGAGTTTTTTTTGTGAAAAAGAGGAAATAATAGTACATCAGCAGACAATCACAGTACGCTAAAGAATTGGAAAGTTAAAATGTGATAAACGGTCTCACTAATGATATGCCTGTAGGTTTTCGCACACTTAGTAGATTGTTGTCGAGATATAAACCTAAATATCAAATACTTACTTATCTCGTGGGGAACATCTCTCGGATATATGGGTAACCCCCGAAATCTTGTTTGAAGGGCTTTCTATTTCTGACATACTAGGTCTTTGTGCGTGATGATATCTGGGGTATTATACCAGGACTTCTGATTTTGCGGGAGCAATAGCCTAGTTCTCGTATAATACTTTGCATTGCTTTAATCTTAAAGCTCGCCCTCAGCATAAAAAATGATGAAACATTGAAAAATGCTAATCATGTGCTGTTGAAAAGAAGATCCCCAAGGGGGACACACCTAAAGTCGAACCATCATCTCTCTGATTTTGCGGAAGCAATAGCCTGAGCTCTCATGGTCTCGCATTTAACCCCTTACAGATATTATTAGTGTACATTCACTTGTAAGACTGAATATGGGAGTCTGGATACGGGAGTATATTCTGAGGTGGGACACGCGAATAAGTTCAAGTGCTTAAAACATTAATCTCGTATCTCGAAACAGTTGAACTTTGTGTGAAAAATTAAGTGGATCAGTATACTGACAATCTAAGTGAATCGTTTAGAACTTAAAGTGTTTATAGCTCAACGGTGCTAGTGATTGGTCTCAAAAAACTGATATGATCCTCTTACACAAACTCACAAAAATATTGTTCGTAAATATTTCTTTACTGATTTTCGTTAAAAACAAAAACCCAAAAAGATTTTAGTGTGTTTTAGCATAAAATTTTGAAAATTTAAAAAGATTTTATTTCATCTTATTTTCGACAACTGATGTGGAAAAGCCGATTTTCAAAATTCCAAGTGCTAAACATGATGAACAACAGGTTTGGGAAAGTTTATTTTGAAAAAGAAAAATATTCTTACAAGTGGTCATCAGAGATTATAAATGTAAAATTATTTTGGATGATATCTTCAAGTGATCTATAAATTTGTCAAATTTTTAAATTTGTGAAATTTATTTTGAGGTAGAGTTTATGCAGGTAAAGCCAGGTTACAATCTTAGAACCTGTGAAAGCCTGTAGATTGTGAATTCCAGACTGCGATCCCAGCTTATCGAAAGGGGAAGTCTGAAGACATCAAGAGGGAGTCTGAAGATGTGAGAGCCAAATTCAGATCCAGGAACAGTGTTCAAGATAGAAGCTGCTGATGCTGAAGAATTTAAGGAATCAAGAGATCTGATCAAGAGAATTAGAGAGAGGATAGAGTCAGGTTGCGATTCTGAAAGAAAAAGAGAGAAGAGAGAAGATTGAGGATGCTAACAATGTCAGATTCTTTGAAGAGAGCAAGAAGACTGATAAAGACTGAAGATGTGACATACCAAAGACTCGACACCGAAGACTTCATCAACATCCAAGGGGGAGTCTGTTGGTGCATATGCCTGTCGACTTCGTCTTGTATCGAGTCTTGTAATAGATTAGATAGATCAGGGCACGAAATACGAGAAAATGTGAAATATATAGGATGTGACCATTTCGCACGAAATGAGATGTGTCCATTTCGTACGAAATGGCAATGGCCATTTCGTGTGAGGCCATCTCGTGCGAAATGGGTCTGCCTATAAATAGTAGCCTTGAGTCTTTCATTTGAAAGGTTTTGGTTTCCGGTAGCGAAGCTCTGCCGAAGTGTCTCCAGCATTGTAAAACGATATGATATCAATACAAGAGACAGTTTAAGTAAATTTAAGTGCAAATCAGCTGAAATAACTCCGATACGTCTGTTTTCGCCTTTCGTATTGGACGAGATCTCTTCTGAACGACTCGTTTGGTCGTGCAAACGATCCTACAATATGTTGTGCTGAAGTTTAATCGAGTGCCCAAAGATTGCTGAAAGCTTTTCCAAAAATGTGATGTATATCTCGTATCTCTATCAGAGATGATAGACACTGGCACTCCGTGAAAAGATACAGTCTCGTCCACATATAGCTGAGCTAACTTATCTGAGCTATGTGTTTCCTTAATAGGTAAGAAATGGGCTAACTTGGTCAATCTGTCGACTACAACCCAAATAGTATCATTTCCTCGCTTTGTCTTTGGTAACTTAGTGATGAAATCCATAGTTACCATTTCCCACTTATAGGTGGGAAGTTCAGGCTGTTGTAGCAAACCTGACGGCTTCTGGTGTTCAGCTTTAACTTGCGTGCACGTCAAACATTTGGCCACATAAGTGGCTATAGATTTCTTCAAACCTATCCACCAGTAATTTGCCTTTAAATCTTGATACATCTTATCACAGCCAGGATGAACAGAATACTTAGAGCTATGGGCTTCTTGAAGAATCACATCCCTAAGTCCTCCATAAATTGGAACCCATATTCGTCCATTCAATCTTAGGATCCAATCCTTGCCATATGATAACTGTTCAGCAGTTATGCCTAACTTTTCATTCGGATAGTTAGCTTCTAGAACAGCTTCCTTCCGAGCGGCTAACAATCTTTCATTCAAGCTGTTCTTTAATTCAATGCTCTTGGCATTGATTCTAATGGGCTTAACTCTTTCCTTCCTGCTCAAAGCGTCGGCGACTACATTTGCCTTGCCTGGATGATATCGGATTTCACAATCATAGCCGTTCAGTGTCTCCATCCATCGACGTTGTCTCATGTTCAGATCCTTCTGGTTGAACAAGTGTTGAAGGCTTTTATGATCAGAATAGATCACACACTTGGTACCATATAAATAATGCCTCCAAAGTTTTAGTGCAAATACAACGACACCCAATTCTAAATCATGGGTGGTGTTATTCTTTTCGTGCACCTTTAATTGTCGGGAAGCATATGCAATGACCTTGCCTCTCTGCATGAGTACACAACCCATTCCAGTATGTGATGCGTCGCAGTATACCACGAATTCTTCAATTCCCTCAGGCAAT
>JARYGA010032366.1:0-22569 GCA_030545235.1 Helianthus tuberosus | reverse complement strand
TCAGAACCTTTACCTGCAACAGGAGCTGAGCCTGAAGCTCTGTGGAACCAACAAATTTCTGAAGCAATCGTCCAATACGAATCAAACAACAAACATAAGGAAACCGATGCGACTAGGAAAGTCAAGGCATCCATTGTCATGACTAAGATAGGTGATAGAAACTACCAAGGAGAACTACCAAAGTGTGATAGATGTGGTTATTATCACACAGGTCCGTGCAGGACTCGTAGGTGTGAAATCGGGGCAAGACTGGGCATAGCAAGGAGGCATGCTGGTCTGGTATGAGACATGTGAATGGAATTTAGGACAGTATTAGCAATGGCAAGGCCAAGAGTTGCTACGGATGTGGCGACAAAGGACACTATCGGAAGGACTGCCCAAAGAAAAGTTCAAGCTTTTGGGAGCATTTTCATGAAGGGAATACGCTAGGCACGCTAGGACCCGAACATAGTTACGAGGACGTTCCTTATAAACTGACACATTGCATCCGTTCTATTTGATACCGGCGCCGACTTTGGTATTAAGTCTTTGGAACTTAAGGATATACTTAGCTTAGGAACAAGTAAGCTAGACTCCCCACATGCTATAGAGTTGGCAAATGGGAAATCAGTCGAAATGGATAAAGTTATTAAGGGTTGTATACTTGGACCTGGGGAAACGAAAATTCTCTATCAACCTTTTACCAGTTGGTTTAGGTAGTTTTGATGTGGTAGTCGTCATGGATTGGATATCCAAGAATAAGACTGAAGTTGTTTGTAACGAGAAAATCATTCGCATCCCTCTTGCGAATGATGGAACACTCATCATGCATGGAGAGAAAGGAGACACACCACTATGAATCATCAATTGTATGAAGGCGCAGAAGTGCTTAAGGAAAGGATGTGTTGCATTCGTGGCACACGTAGTAGATAAGAGGGCTGAGGAGCCAAAACTCGAAGACATTCCTGTGGTGAAGGAATTTCCTGATGTTTTTCTCGAAGATCTGCCAGGATTACCTCCACAAAGACAAGACAAGTCGAGATCCATATTGACTTGGTTCCAGGTGCCACTCCTGTAGCCAAGGCACCCTACCGACTTGCGCCATCCGAGATGCAAGAACTATCTACACAACTCCAGGAGTTGTTGGATAAAGGATTCATAAGGCCGAGCTTCTCGCCTTGGGAAGCTCCAGTTTTATTTGTAAAGAAGAAGGATGGAACACTGTGGATGTGTATCGGTTATAGAGAATTGAATAAGCTCACTGTCAAGAATCGGTACCCACTATCGAGGATTAACGACTTAATCGATCAGTTGCAAGGATCGAGTTACTACTCCAAGATCGACCTTCGATCTGGATATCATCAGTTAAGGATCCAAGAAGAGAGCATACCAAAGACTGTATTCAGGACGTATTATGGGCATTACGAGTTCCTAGTGATGCCATTTGGATTGAGAACGTGCTAGCAGTATGTATGGATTTGATGAATCGTGTTTGCAAACTATATCTCGATAAATTCATGATTGTATTTATCGATGATATTCTGATTTATTTCCGAACGAAAGAAGAGCAAGAACAACACCTCAGGACCATTCTGGAACTACTGAAGAAAGAGAAGCTTTATGCAAAGTTCTCAAAGTGAAAATTCTGGATTCACGAAGTACAGTTCGTTGGTCATGTCATGAATGAGAAGGGCATTCATGTAGACCCAGCAAAGATAAAGGCAATAAAGAATTGGGAAGCTCCCAAGACACCAACCGAAGTTCGACAATTCTTGGGATTAGCGGGCTATTACCGCAGATTTATCGAGAACTTCTCCAAGATTTCTCAACCGTTGACTTCCCTTACGCAGAAGGATAAGAAGTACAACTGGGGTGATAAGTAGGAAGAAGCCTTCCAACTTCTCAAAAACAAGCTATGCGATAAACCGATACTATCTTTACCCGAAGGCACTGAGGGCTTCGTGGTGTACTGCGACACTTCGCATCAAGGATTGGGTTGCGTGCTCATGCAATGCCAAAAGGCCATCGCCTACGCTTCAAGACAGTTGGAAGTGCATGAAAGGGACTACACCACACAAGACCTGGAGCTAGGTGCGGTGGTGTTTGCCTTGAAGATCTAGCGACATTATTTATATGGTACTCGATGTACTATCTTCATAGATCACAAAAGCCTACAGCACATATTTTATCAGAAAGAATTAAATATGCGTCAGCAACGGTGGGTTGAGTTGCTAAACGACTATGACCATGAGATTAAGTACCATCCTGGAAAGGCTAACGTTGTAGCAGATGTGTTAAGTCGAAAAGAAAGGGTTAAGACCTTAAAGGTTCGAGCATTGGAAATGACTATTCAAACAAATCTTACTGCACGCATTCATGACCCACAACAAGAAGCCCTTAAGAAGGAGAATCGTAGAGCTAAATAACTCCGAGGTATGGAGAAGAAATTGGTGCCAAATAAAGAAGGAACCTTATACTTTATGGGGCGTATTTGGGTTCCGCTCTATGGCGGTATTCGAGAAGTCATCTTTGATGAAGCTCACAAGTCGAGATACTCGATCCACCCAGGATCGGACAAAATGTATCAAGACCTGAAAGAATAATACTGGTGGCCAAGGCTTAAGAGCGACGTAGCTGTTTACGTTGGAAAATGCCTAACCTGTGCCAAGGTCAAGGCTGAATATCAGAAACTGTCCAACAACCAGAGATACCCACGTGGAAGTAGGAGCAAATCTCAATGGACTTCATAACCAAACTACCCAGGACCCCTAGAAGGCATGACATGATATGGGTGAAAGTTGATCGATTGACGAAGTCTGCACATTTTCTACCAATCCGAGAGAAGGATAGCACTGGAAAGCTTGTTGAGCTGTATCTTAAGGAAATTGTGGCACGTCATGGAGTGCCTATTTCGATAATTTCAGACAGAAATGGACGTTTTGTCTCAAGGATCTGGCAATCCTTCCGGGAGGCCTTTGGATCTCAGCTAGATCTAAGCACGGCCTTCCATCCGCAAACTGACTGTCAAAGCGAATGGACCATCCAAACACTAGAAGATATACTTGGCGCATGTGTTATGGATCTAGGCGGCAGCAGGGATACTCATCTACCTTTAGTTGAGTTTTCCTATAATAACAGCTACCATACGAGCATAAAAGCTGCACCGTTCGAAACTCTATATGGCCGCAGGTGCCGCTCGCTGTTATGTTGGGTAGACGTTGGAGACAAGCAGTTGATTGGCCCTGAGCTTGTTCAAGAGACGACCGACAAGATCATGCAGATCTGAGAGCGCATTAAGGCGGCTCGAGATCGACAAAAGAGCTACGCTGATCGCAGATGAAAACCCTTAAAATTCAAGGTGGGAGACAAAATTTTGTTGAAAGTCTCACCCTGGAAGGGCGTAGCAAGGTCCGGGAAACGTGGAAAGTGGAATCCACGGTGAATGGTCCAATGTATCCAACAAATTTGCGTCGTCAAACGTTCCAAAACCAAGACGAGCATAAATTTACCATTCAAGATCTTGGAAAGAATTGGTACCGTGGCGTACAAGTTGGAATTACCGGAAGAACTTAACGGAGTACATGATACGTTTCATGTGTCCAACCTCAAAAAGAGTCCAACCCAGGAAACAGTCATCATCCCTGCGGATGAGATGCATATCGACGACACCCTCCACTTTACTGAAGAACCCGTTGAGGTTACAGACTGGAAAGTCAACAAGACTCGAAGGAGTAGTGTTAAGCTTGTCAAAGTACGTTGGAACTCTAAACACGGACCCGAGTACACGTGGGAATGTGAAGACCAGTTCAAAGCCAAGTACCCCCATCTGTTCGAGAAAGCTCCTGCGGGAGATGACTCAGCCAGAATTTCAGGACGAAATTCTTTTAAGGGGGGGAGACTGTGACAACTGGCACACAATTGGTAATTTCTATACAGTCTAATTATTAGTAAATATCTGCAATTATGTGCTTAAATGTCAACATTGTCTAATTTCATGCTATACATGTGAATTCATGCACTTTTATACTTCAAATATTGCTTTATGCATTACTTTAGCGTTGCGTCAGAAAGACTAGTAAACTCACCGGTAAGACACACTGTGTTAGCAGTTCTGCAGAAATCAGTCAGATAATAGAATTAGGGCCTAGGAGTAGGTCCAACATCTAAAATACAATAAAACCCAAGTGTGGATACGAGGGTTAACATATAAACTTTCCGGAAGCCAAACTATGCACTAAAAAGCACCCGAAACTTATCTAAAATGCTGAAATCAGCATAATTCAGCAACAATTCAGCTATAATCAGCTTTTAAGCACATTAATATCATGTAGAATTTATGTTTTATTGTCCAAAATAACTTACAAAGTGTCGGGAATTAAAACTGCCACAAAAAGTGCTTTATACCTAGTGTAACTGCGCAATTCAGCACTTTAACGAACCGTAACGAACCGAACAACCGGACAATAACTGGGACATCAAAATTTGACTAGAAGTAATGTTTTTATGATATTAAACTAGTATTGATGATAGAACACCTTAAAAATCATAAAAACCCCTAAACACACTTAAACATACTTAAACCTTACCGTTTACACTTTAAACCTTCAACTTCCAAAATTTTACATTTTACCCCCTTCACCAAATCCGGCCCCTATGGGTCCCACCTAAAGATTTTACTTGATTTTATTAGATTATATTAGATCTTATGTAGGGAATATTCTAGTAATATACCATATGAAAGATCTTTAAAAGTCCTAAACAAATCACACTTCCTCACTCACTAATCTTCTACCTTTCTTCTTCCTTTGCTCATGGCTCAACACCCACACACTTACACATTCATTTTCAAACTTCAATCATTCAATCCAAGGTGATATAGTGGTGTATGGAGGCCATTTAGGAAGGTGTATGGTGCTAGAACTTGAAGGACCACCTTGTGGAGCTTTTAACCTCTTGATTTCTTCCTTGTGCTTCATCTTTGTGCCACTTCCATAGTCATTAGAGCTAGTAGTAAGCTTCTTGATCACTAATTTAAGTCATGTTTATGTTATGTACAAGATTCACCATCTAAACAACTTAACTTCTAATGTTAAAAATGAAAAGATCTAACATATTCATGAAGAAAATAAGTGATTACATGAATTTTTAGTGTAAGTAATGAAGTTGTTTATGTTATATCTTGAGTTTATGATTAGATCAAGTATGTTAAAGCTTAGATCCACCAAGTTAAGCATGGATCTTGAGGATCCATGGTTGAACTTGAAGATGAACATGTGAAGCATAATGTGAACTTGAAATAGGAATTTTTACACATAAACTTGTAATCTTGAAGTAATAAAGTGTGTGTTAAACTAATTTTTGAAACTAATATCTATGAAAAGTTTGTTAAAAGTTTAACACAAAGCTTGTTTATGAAAGATCTAAAGATATTAAACATGGGTCTTGAAAGATCCATGGTTAAACATGATATTAAAAAATGATGATCTTTCTAATAAACATAAAAGTAGTTTTGGAACATGATTTACAAGGTTTGAAAACATAAAACTCATGGATGAATGAGTTAGTGGATTAAAGTTTCATATAAGTTTGTTTAAAATACAAAAGAACACTTGTTTTTGGAAAGATCATAATATGTAAAGTGTAGATCTAAAAGACTACACATTTTTAACAAGAGACAAGATCACCATGATGTTTCATATGAAGAAGTTAGTGTTTATTGTTGATGATTGTTATTAGAAAATTGTTTTGATGTTGAAAAGAAAATAAACACATGTTTTGAAAACATGAGAAACCTCCATTTTTAGGGGAAACTATGTCAAAATTTTTATAAAATTTTGACACTTAGAAAAATATAAGTTGTGGCGAAACTTATTCCCTAAAAATTCACCTAAAAATATTTACCAAGGTTTCCCTAATTTTTGTAAGAAACTACAAGTTAAGAAATGATTATTTCTTCAAGATAAAGTTTAATATTAAGTATGTATATTTTTGAGGAAAATATATATATATATATATATATATATATATATAGGGTAAGGTTCATGCGAGAACCACCCTTATTGCAAGAACCGCGGGAACCAATGTGAACACAACCTAAAATAGCTAAAAAAACCTAACCCCCACTCCCCCCCCCCCCCAAAAAAAAAAAAAAACTAAACCCCCCACCCCAAGCTAAAATGCTAAAAACTAAACCCCCAAAAAACCTAAAAAAAAAATTGTGTGATTTTTAGCTATTTTTAGGCATTTTTGGTTGTGTTCACATTGGTTCTCGCGGTTCTCGCAATAAGAGGTCGTTCCTAACGGATCTTCGTCCTATATATATATATATTCTGTGATCACCAAATTTTATGCTAAGTGTATATTATGTGTATCATATGTAGTAGTGTATTAGGAACTTGAAAATACATATACAAATATATGAGAATACATAAGTGTATAAGTGTACAAAAATTCCTCACAAAGAAGCACATGGAAAAATACAAGAAAATATATTTATGAAAATATATTTCTTAACATATTATTTAACTTGGACAAGTTATGAACTTAAAAATATATTTTTGGACAAAAATATATAACCAATACCAAGTATTGGAATTTATACAATATCGGGTGAATATCAAGAATGACTATATATATTTTATAGCATTGCCAAAATATATATGTTTCATACAAGTCTTAGAAATATATTACTTTTAGGAAATATAATTCCGGAAAGTAATAAAAATCAAAGTATTGATTTTTGGTGAAAAACAAAAAATACACAAGTGTTTACATAAAATACAAGTATACTTTCCTAAGAATACTTGTATAAAATAATATTGAGAATATTATTTTACGAAATACTTATATTTATTTTTGGGAAAATAATATAAGTAACATACCTGAAAAGTTAAAATATAAATTATTTTTAACATCTATTACCTTGAAAAGGGACTACATGAATGAATATATATATTTGAGAAGTAAAATATATATTTACAAAAATACATTACATACATAAAGTGCAAAGGCATGACAAACGGGCGAGACCTGACAAACAAGGGTACAACCTCATAAAGAATGAACATACAAAGAATATATACATAAACAAAAGATGGTGACTTGTACTTGTGTGATACAAGTCTAGTGACTAACATATATAGAACACGTATAGGTCACGACGCTACAAAACCAACTGGTGAAGTTTACGGCGCAGGATACGCAAAGTGTGAGTTCATGTTCCCCCTTTTCTTTTAACTGTTTTCAGTTTTATAACTTTGGGTGTGAAATACATGTTTCAAATGTTTCGAATGATTTCAAATGGTATGGTATGTTGAATACAAAACTAAGGAATGATACTATAGATCATGTGACGTATAGGGTGCCATAAGCACCATTAATCAATAATATACCTAGACCGCGGAACAAAAGGTTAGATCTAATGGGTTTCAGGAAACCACACTCTTGGCCACTCTTTTACCAAGCAGTGCTTTTGTGTCTCTAGTCGTGAATCGACAGTCGTGGATCGACAACTAAAAATGCCTATGGTTTGGATGCTTCCTATGTCGTTACACATGTTAGTGGCCTTGCAACCCACTAGCGATCTCGTATTCCTTACATTCACAATATCTAATTACAGATACGTTTTACAAGGTACATACCATGTTTTCATACAAGTATAAAACATTCTATACAAAACTGCATGAACTCACACCAACATTATGTTGACGATTTTCCAAAACTTACATGTATTTTAGGAAACAAGTTGGATCTTAGGCGCTGGTGTTGTTTTCAAGATGTAAATTTCAAGTTTAGATGTCATCCACTTTTGTTTGTATCATAACTTGAGGGTTTTGAGTTGAAACTCAAATGGCTCGTGTTTGTAACATTTCAATCTTATGAATGGATGAACATCTTGTTTTAAATCATATAGTTGTTTACTATAATTGAATGCAATGATATTGAGCAAGTCACACATCATACGCTTCCGCAAAAGTCAGGGTGTGACAATACACTTGTCCTTTGTTGTGTGTGCTTTAATGTTAAGGTATAAACCATTTTTATAAATATAAAACACATTTCGTTGCGTGTGAAAATACTGTAAATAAACCGTATAAAACCACGTAAGTCAATTTGCTTTACCAGAATGAACTGAAAACTTCATAGTCTCTTGTGATGCATCTAAATTAGGATTTGGATGTGTGTTGATGCAACAACAAAAGGTGATTGCTTATGCCTCTAGACAACTAAAGAAGCATGAAGAAAATTATATAATGCATGATCTAGAGCTAGGAGCGATAAATTTCGCTCTCAAGATTTGGAGACATTATCTTTATGGTAGTAAGTTTACTATCTTCACAAATCATAAAAGTTCAAGGTATGTGTTCGGACAAAAAGAATTAAATATGAGGCAAAGACGCTAGATAGAAATCCTTAGTGATTATGATTGTGATATCCAATATCACGCAGGAAAAGCTAACATAGTAGCTGATGCTTTAAACCGAAAGTATCATGAGAAGCCAAAAAGGGTACGTGCTCTTAGATTAAACCTGCAAATAGATTTAAATGAACAGTTGAAAAAGGTACATGGAACAACAATCAATGATGATGCTGAAAGATTGAAAGGAATGATTAAAGAATTAGAAAAAGGAGCAGATGGAATTTGGAGATTCCATAAGAAAAGAATTTTGGTACCTATCCAAGGGAACCTACGAAACAAAATTCTAGAAGAAGCTCATAAATCTAACCATACGATGCATCCTGGAAATGACAAGATGTATCAAGACTTAAGGAAAAACTTTTGGTGGATAGGATTGAAAAAGGACATAGCAAGTTATGTTACTAAATGTTTAACTTGCTCACAGGTTAAAGCTGAACATCAAAATCTTCAGGGTTACTTCAGCAATTGGAAATACCAATTTGGAAATGGGAGTTGATAACTGTTAGTGCATTTATGTCTATCGCCTCCGTCATCTCAAATCGTAGCTGAAACTGTTAAATTCTAGGTTTTATGTTGTATCTAGTTAGTAAAAGGCAAGGTGGCATTATTGTAAATAAGGAGAACCTCCTTATATCCCTTGGCCTATAAATAGGAACCTAAGGTGTTAGGTTTAGGACTTTTGTAACTTTTGCCATTTTGAAGATTTGAAGCTTAGAGGCTAGAGATAGAAAGTAGAGAGAGAAAGGCAAAAGGTGATTCGTGGTGCATTGTACTATTTTCATACATTTCTATAGAATCACAGATTGAGTACGTCTCGTGTGTTCGGTCACGCACGTTCAAGGATTCCGCACGTCGAACGTGTCACACGCAATCGTTTCGGAGTCAAAACCGGTCCTACAAGTGGTATCAGAGCAGGTGCTCGGTTGCGAAGATCAAACGCACAGATTCGTACAAGATTTGATCAGATTCAGAGCCAAAATCATCCAGATTTGTCAAATTCTTCATATTTTTCTTGTTCTTCACGTTTTTATCTGATTTTTGTCAAATTGAACAGATTTTAACGGTCCAAATTAGCTGATTTTTGGATATGTTGTGCGAAACTATCAGATCTACAAGCCTACAAATTTTCAGATCTAAATTCCAAGCCGTTTGAGAGAAATCTGAAATTTTGTGTTCGAAAAAGTTAAAAAGATGTTGAATGTTGCTGTTCATATTCACTTGAATGTCGTCCGATCGGACAGAAGTCCGATCGGCTAGCTAACCGATTCAAAGCATCCCTCTTTGTAATTCATTTAATTCGTTGACTTTGACTTGCCAGCCGATCGACCGGCACTCTGGCCGAACGGACAGCAAAGCATATCACTGCACCACACTTCATTTCATTGCATTTAAAAGTTGTTGACTTTGTTGACTACTGACCGAACGGACAGCTGTCCGAACGTTCAGCAAGCCGTTTCAAAACGTCACTGCATTTCATTAAAACACGTTGACTTGTTGACTGCTATTCGATCGAACACCTGTCCGATCCACTACACGTCATTACATTTCATTAAAAGCCTTTGACTTTGTTGTCCTAACCGATTGGACAGCTGGCCGAACGGCTAGCATCTCTGACCGATCGACCGGTAATTCGTTTCACACATCCCAACCGATTGATCAGCATTTCGAGTCATTAAGTCAAACACTGCTATCTTTGTCAGTCAACTTTATCTGTGATTCATGTGACATTAATTGCATTCGGTGATCATGTAAATCTCATTACAAGTGTTATCTTCCTTGTAAATCTCATTACGAATCTCGGGGGGGGGGGGTATTCGTTTTTGGTTAGACACATGGGTGGGTGATCTTCCTTTCATGGAAAGATGGCCACATCTATTTGTCCTGGATTTAAATATTTCTTGCAGGATATCAGAGAGATTAGGAACAGATCAAGATTCTGGCGGACATTGTTGGAGTTGGGTTAGATTACCCGAGTCTGATATTGAGCGAAAAGAATGGCGGGAATGCAAAGAAGCTATTCACATGGTGAGATTGTCAAATGATAAGGATACATGGATATGGAACATAGATAAAAAGGACGGATTCTCGGTGAATTCGGTGAAAAAGGCATTAATTTCTGATAGGGGAAACAGTCACCTTCCCAATTTCGAATGGAGCAAATGGGTGCCTATCAAATGCAATATTATGGCATGGAGAGGTAACTTGGATCGTCTAGCTACTAGAGTCAATCTAAGAAGAAGGAATGTGGATATGGCAACGATTATGTGCCCTTTCTGCGACGAGTACGAGGAATCGGTGGAACATTTATTTACGGCTTGCTCGGTGGCGATTAGAGTTTGGGCGGCATTCAGTGATTGGTGCAACATTCCCCCGATATTTGCTTTCGACTTTAAAGATCTGATGGAAATTCATATTTCAAATCAAGGAGAAAAAAAAACGAAAAAGATTTTACGGGGATTGATTGTCATCTCGTGTTGGTGTATATGGAAGGCCAGGAACGAATTGGTGTTCAATCAGATCAGGAGAAGTTCCCAAGAGATTATGATAGACATTAAAACGAGAGGTTTTGGGTGGCTAAAAAATAGAACATCGTGTAATTATATAAGATGGAGGGAATGGTGTAAATATCCCATGTATATGTTGTAATTTTGTCCTTTGCCCGTTTGGGTCGGGGACGTTGTTTTGTATTGGCCTTTTGCCCGTTTGGATCGAAGGTAGGTTTTTTATTGAAGTTTTATTTAAAAAAAAAAGAGTAACCTGCCATTTTGGTCCCTGTGGTTTGGCCAGTTTTGCCACTTTAGTCCAAATCTCAAACTTATTACATCCAGGGCCCTGTGGTTTGCATTTTGTTGCCATTTTGGTCCAAATTTCAAATTTGACCAGATTTCCCATTAATGACATGCTATTTTGTCGGGCATTTTGGTCATTTTAGATTTATTATCTCTTTATTATATAATAAAACCCTGATTATCATCATCTTCAACATATCATCATCTTCAACAGACATCTCTCTCTCTCTCTCTCCACTGTTCTCTCTTTCTTCATCACCATCATCAGTCTACTCCATCTTCATCACCATCATCTCATCTTCATCATCAACATCATCTCCACCCCAACAACCACCCCCACCGTCGCCGCCAACACCACCGTCCCCGCCATCTTCATCACCATCATCTCATCTTCATCACCATCACCCCCACCACTGTATCATCACCATCATCTCATCTTCATCACCATCACCCCCACCACTGTATCATCACCACCGCCACCACCGCCGCCACCACTGTATCATCACCACCTTCGCCGGCGACATCTGACTTTGATTTTATCGGAGTTGTAGCCTTTTTAGGGTTTTGAGCCGAGTGATTCAGTAATTTGATTTGTAGTCCTGTTGTTGATTTTGAAAATTAGGGGTTTTAGGTTTTCTAGGGTTTCGTTTGTTCAAAGCTTCAAATTAAGTGACAATCGGAGAGATTTTTGTTATGTCGTTGACGATGAAGATACAACCGGTCGATTGTTCATCGCCTGAATGTTTCGAGTCGGTGAAGACGGTGTTTCGAGTCGGTGAAGACGGTGCAGAAGTCTCGGTTGAGACGTTTGTTCGTTTTCTCGAGCTTTTTGAGGTCATCGGCGGTTGCGGACAGGATGTTGTAGACGAATTCGGTTGGAGAACCGGTTGATAGTGTACCGAGATCATGAGGCGGAGATAGCATTTCTGTTACGGTTAGGTTTAGGCCTTTGAGGTAATTTGAGTTTTGTTGTTGAATTTGTTATGGATCTGTACGTATTGCTGATTTTGAGCTGCCTAGGGTTTTGAGATGACATTTTGTCTGAAAGTGGTGAAGATAGCAACGACGGTGTGGGGTGGGTGTTGATGGCGGTGGTGAGAAGGGGAGGAGGTGGCGGTGGTGGTGGTGCTTTGGCAGGAAACGAACAGCAGAGAGAGAGTGAAGAGAGAGATGGTGGTGGTGGTGGTGGTGGTGGTGTTGGCGGCAGTGGGATGGTGGTGGTGGGGGTGGTAGCGGTGGTGGTGTGGTCTTCTTGTTGTTCTGGCAGTGACATTGTTGTTGATGTTGTTGTTGTTCTGGCAGTGGCATTATATTTATTAAATTTGAGATATAATATTATAAAATACCCAAAATACCCCTGAGGATAAGGACAAAACAGGGGGGTCAAAAGTGGGAAATCTGGTCAAATTTGAGTTTTGGACTAAAATGGCAATAAAATGCAAACCACAGGGCCCTGGATGTAATAAGTTTCAGATTTGAACTATAGTGGCAAAACCGGCCAAACCAAGAGACCAAAATGGCAGTTTACTCAAAAAAAAAAAAAAAAAAACAAGTTGTTATCTAGTTTCGTCATCATTTACGATAGAAAGTCACATGTGAATGAGTTAGTGGTCCAATTATATTTCATGAGCATTTAAAGGTGTCGGCCACTCTTGCATATGATTTATTAATTGTCAGAAATTAAGTCTTTAGTATGCATGTGATATCATAATTCAAGTTTGCATATTTGAAAAGTATCTTGTCGTGTAGTGCATATGAATGATTGTTGAGGTCCAATAGGATTTACATTGAAATAATTGTTGTCTGCCATTGATAATTGCATGAGAACAAAGTTGTCAGTTTGCATGTGAGAATTTTTTTTTTATTCTTTTTTTTTTTTAAACGAGAACTTCATTAGAAACGACCAGCCCGAGGGAAAAAGAACCCCGGCCGGCCAAACCAACAACAAAAACTAAACAAATTTACACCACCTCTCCCAAGATATATCTATACATTTCGATCTATATTTAAACCAAAGATAACTAACTGACTTGATCGAGCAAAAACATGTTTTGTCAAAGATTGTGAGAATTTTTTTAAAATCAAAGATCACTGTTGAAGTGTCATAAAGCTAACTTATCGAAAAACATGTTTTGTCGTATATTGTGCATTATTCAACAAGCTAGCCGATCGGTCAGCATCTTCACTTGATCGAACAGCTTGTTCGATCGATCAGCTGTTCGTTCCATTACATCACTTTATAATTCATTTGTTGACTTGTTGACTGTCAGCCGAACGGACAGCTGTCCGAACGGCTAGCACCCCTGACCGATCGAACAGAAGGTCGAACGGACAACCAACCGTTTCAAGAATATTGCAAGCCGATCGAACAGCCTTCCCGACCGATCGAACAGCTTTCTCGTCCGATCGAACAGCACCCTGTCCGATCGAACAGCTTTCCCGTCCGATCAAATAGCAACTCCAACCGATCGGACAACACTGATTATTTTCATTGTTGACTTTTTCGGATACCCGTCCGATTCATTTGTTTGATATTGTTTAAACTGAAAGTGCTCCACGTTATTCAGGTGATTTACAAGGGGCGAATATCAAGAAGAAGATTTAAAATGTCAGGAGATAGTGCTTATGATAATTGGTGGAGGAGAGATTATGCGAGATGGGAAATTGAAAAATTCAGAGAACCATTCAAAGAAGCCCAGAGAGCCAAAAGATGGAATGACGAATTGGAATGTTACATGGATCCACGGGGTAATCCAGTTGTTGAACCATCAAAGGTGGATTTTGAAGCTGTAACAAATTTGTTTCCAAGTCAGGCTACTTTCAACACAAGAAGGTTATCTGATAAAGAATATTTGCCGGATTTGTTGAACAAAATTAAAGAAATTTGTGAAGCAAGTCTACCAAAGGTGGTAGAAATGAAGAAGAGAAAAGAAGAAGAGTTGAAAAAGCTGGTAGAAGAGGTGAAGATTAATGCAAAGCTTGCTGCTGAAGAAGAACGAAAGGTTGAAGAAGAACAGAAGATTGAAGAAGAACGAAAGGTTGAAGAAGAACAGAAAGTGGAAGAAGAAGAAGAAGAAGAAGAAGAAGAGAAGAAAGAAGAAGATCAGAAAGTTGAAACAGAAGAATCATCGGTGCTGAAAGAGACTGAGGTAAATGAATCTTCTGACCTATCGAATGTTGAAATTGTTGATAAAAATGAAAACAAGTGCAGGAATTGCATAAAAATGTGCAAAGCCTGTATTGAAAAAGATGAAATAATCAAAACAAAAGATATTGAAACAAACAAACTTGAAAATGTTTTCAAAATAAAATGTAAAGAAATGATTGAAAAAGAAGAAATTTTGAAACTAAAGGTTGAAAAGCTGACACAAAAGTGTCAAGATCTTGAAAAGGATAATGATGTGTATAGACAAATGTGTATAGACAAATGTGTAAAGCAGAATGAGTTGGTTGTGTTGAAAAAGAAAATAAGTTTCAAGATTTTCAAAAAGAGTATGATGATTTGAAGAGGTCGAGTCAGAGAGTACAAGAAGCTTATGATACTTTGAAGAGCCAAGTCAAATGTTTTGACCAAAGATTGTCTGAAACTTTAATAACTAAAGAACTGTATGAGAGAAAGTTTAAAGAAAAGCAACTTGAATTAAACAAGTGTGTTGATGAAGTTGCTAATCTCAAACAAGTTCTTGCTGAAAAAGAAAAGGTTGTTACCAAACTTCAAAGTTATCATAACTCTTCGTACATTCTCGAACGCATTTTCAACATCACACCAGATGACAGAGATACTGACAAGAACAAAAAACGTATTGGTTCAGAATTTCATCAGGTACCACCACCATTGAGAAACAATTATACTTTTTATGACGAGGAAAAGGTGGCAAAAGGTCTGAACATAGTTGACCAATTACCTGAAAGTATCAATGTGACTTATACCAAATCTGATGAAGCTGATGATTCAGAGGTGGTAAGTAAGGTTGTTGAAAGCGTTCTGAAAGATGAGTCAAACAAAGGTAAGTCTGAATCACATGATGAAAATGAGGGAAATTTTCATGATGGCTATCTCAAACAGACAAAATCCGAGAAAAATTTGAATGATGATTCAAAAGGACTGGTTTACACCATGATTGGATCAGACAAATTATTCTTAGATGTTGTATTCCCGATTCAGAATGTGATTTCAGAAAAGGTTGATAAAGTTTTCAAAATGGTTGAGATTGAAAAATCTGAGATTTAAAAATTTGCTGGAAAAGGTCACAAATCTTTTTATAACAAACCTGGTTACAAGAAGAAAAACATGAAGGCTGGGTTGGGTTATAAGAAGAAACAGAATTGGAAGAAAAAATGAAATACTTAATTTTCAGGCAAAAAAGAGTTTTGTTCAAGGAAAAAGTTTTGAAGAAGAAGAAAAACTCAAATTTAGACAACTGTCTAATGAAGAGTTTTGTGCTCAAAAGAAAATGCAACAATCACAGGTTAAAGATGTTTCAAAAAGAACATGTTTTAAGTGTGATCAATTAGGACATCTTGCACAAAAGTGTCCGAATCTGAAACCTGTGGATGTTGACAAAAAGCAGCTTGAAAATGTTGAGAAACAAAAATCTGAGGGTGTGAAACAAAGGTCAGCCAGATTTGATTCAAAACAAACTTGGAGGTACAACACAAACAAGTTTGCTTCGAATCAAACATGGAAACCAAAACAGACCAGGTCTGATTCAAGACAAACCCAGAATTCTCACACACCCAGAGTTAGAACAACAAAACGTTGGAAAACATCTGTTGATATGACAAAACCTCAAGAGTTTTGGAAACCAAAAGTTGTTGTTCAAAAACAAAATGTTCAAAAAGAATCACATTTTTACAAAAGAGGTACTCCGAAAGGTCAAACATGGAGTGTTAAGAAACAAGTGATTTCGGTAAAAGATGAGAAAGTTGAAGTTAAAGTTGAAAAAGTCTTTGATGATAAAGATTTTCCGAAATTGAATGATACATATTGTGTTGAAATGCCTAAGGTTTAACAAACCTGGGCTAAATTGTTCAAGTAATCAAGTAGTCTGAATGTGCAGGTGCTCAAGACAACTGAATATTATCAAGTGGAGTGTCGGAGCAGCCTGGCACAACAAGAAGAGGAGGCTGCTGAACCATGGTTTGGTTGAACAGGGAGTTTAACATTTTCTGTACATAAATAAACAATATTTCATAAATCCTAAAAACTGAAAATTTAAAAAATCAAAAATATGTTTGTTTTTTAAATTTGTCAAAAATAAAAAATAAAAAAAATGAAAAAAAATTGTTGCTTGAATACGCCGAAACCCTCACGGCTGAACAAACATGATTACTTTCACAAGATTGAAAAACGGTTTTCAAACTGTAAAATGTCAATGTGTTGTAAATCATGGGGGTACATTATTATTTTCTGCAATTCAGAGCACTTTAAGCAGAAAATGGATGGCGAGACAAAGTTATCAGTATTGGTTGTCAAATTTTTTTTAAATGGTTTTGAATTTTAGGGGGAGTATTGTTGTCAGAAAATCCAAAAACATTAGAAAATTTGAAAAAGCCAAAAACATGATAAAATTCAAAAATTGAGTTTTTGTGTAAAAAGAGGAAATGATAATACATCAGTGGACTGTCACAGTACGCTAAAGAAATGGAAAGTTAAAAAGCGATAAACAATCTCACTAAAGATGTGACGATAGGCTCAGCTAGACTAGTAGATTTGCGATAACGATACAAACTTAAATAAAAAAGCCTAGTTCTAGTGGGAAACGCGGTCGAAAGCATAGTACTTAGTTTTATCCTTCTTGACTGTGTGCCTGCTCGGTAATCGCTGATTGTCAAAAGACATAAAACCGGTTAAGACTGTGAGCTTTCACAACTTTGCTGAAAAGTCACTGTGATTCTGTTTTTTTCTTTTTGCAAAGACTTAAACTTGTTTGATTTCTTTATTTTGTTTAAGCATTGGACATCCTCTGCGTATACGTGAGTATCAACCTGGATGTTATTGCCTAAACGATCTGCTTTATTTTCTTTGGTGTTTCGTTTAAGCTTTGGATCACTTCTGCGTATACGGGTGTATCGACCTGGTGGTTAAAGCCTAAACAACTTCAACTTGTTTTATTTTCTTATTTTGTTTAAACATTGGACTTTCTCTGCGTATACGGAAGTATCGACCTGATTGTTAATGTTTAAACATTCTAAGTTGTTTTCGCACATATCACAGTTGATGAAAGTTTAAAGGCATTACTTGAGTTAGTGTATTGCATGATGAGGGGATATGCTGAGATCGTGGGGTCCATAAGAATTTAGTGCAAAATTAATATACCTTAACGTATCGGTAAGCATTTCGAAAGTTTTTAGATTGAGTTTAAGTGGACAACAATATCGTCAATCTATGTGAATTGTTTAGAACTTAAAGTGTAAAAAGCTCAACGGTGCTTGTGATTTGTCATAAACTGATATGCTTCCTCTGACGCAATCTCAAACAAAAATATTGTCTATAAATATGTTTGTACATATTTCTTTATTGCTTTATGTTTCAGAAAAATTCAAAAAGATTTTGATTCTACTTTATTTTCAACAACCGATGTCTGGGAAGCTGAGTTTCAAAATCTAAGTATGCTGATTGTGTTTCTGAAAATAAACAAGTTCATTAATTTGAAACTTGAAGTTTTAAAATCAAAAATAAAAAACAGTTTGTGATATCTCCAAGGTCATTAAGTTGAACTTGGATGATTAACCGTGAAGGATTTGGATGCTCGTATTGTTAAAATCTATTGAATAGGGCCAGTTTCCAATCCTGTTCGCTTAATACTGTCAAATCTTTGAAGAATTATTTATAGGGGGAGTGAATCAAGTATTTCTGGATATATTCATATTATTATATTTTAAAGTCAGGATCTTGATTTAGAAAGTATAATAGAGCCAGGGTACGATTCCTGGACTATCTGTAAATGCTTTCATTGTAAAAATATTCTAGCTTATGCTGAGAGAGCCAGGATTTTCAATCCTGGATGATCAAAATGTTTTACTTATAAATGTTTGAGAATTGCAGATGTTGTACCAGACTACGATCCCGATAGCCGAGTCTAAGGGGGAATCTGAAGACGAGCTCAACTCAAGAGAAAGCGTGGATTCAAGGAGCCAGGAAACTATCCTGAAGGAGCTTGTATACGGAAAGCAAGGTATCGATCCCAAAAGCTCGGAAGCTTGACGAAAGGGGGAGCCTAATGAAGAAAAGAGTCTACAGAGAGGGAGAAGCTGAAGCTGGAGACAGATCCAACGGGATTCTGTTCAAGCAAGAGGGAGTTTACGTTGCTAAAGACATGTTAAAGCTTCAAGAAGACTCAAGAGAGAGAAAGACAAGACGCTACGAGTCTGACTAAATGTTTGAGATTGACTGCGGCAATATCCAAGGGGGAGTCTGTTAGTGCATTTATGTCTATCGCCTCCGTCATCTCAAATCGTAGCTGAAACTGTTAAATTCTAGGTTTTATGTTGTATCTAGTTAGTAAAAGGCAAGGTGGCATTATTGTAAATAAGGAGAACCTCCTTATATCCCTTGGCCTATAAATAGGAACCTAAGGTGTTAGGTTTAGGAATTTTGTAACTTTTGCCATTTTGAAGATTTGAAGCTTCGAGGCTAGAGAGAGAAAGTAGAGAGAGAAAGGCAAAAGGTGATTCGTGGTGCATTGTACTATTTTCATACATTTCTATAGAATCACAGATTGAGTACGTCTCGTGTGTTCGGTCATGCACGTTCAAGGATTCCGCACGTCGAACGTGTCACACACAATCGTTTCGGAGTCAAAACCGGTCCTACAATAACAATGGACTTTGTTACCAAATTACCCAAGACACGAAAAGGTAACGACACAATTTGGGTGATTGTGGACAGATTGACAAAATCTGCACATTTCTTACCAATGAAAGAAACTTTCAGTATGGAACAATTAGCTAAGTTATATGTGGATGAAATAGTTTCACTACATGGAATCCCTTTATCTATTGTATCCGACAGAGATAGTCGTTTTACTTCTCATTTCTGGACAAGTTTCCAAAAAGCAATGGGAGCCATATTAAATCAGAGTACAGCTTATCATCCTCAAACAGATGGACAAAGTGAAAGGACGATCCAGACTATGGAGGATATGCTTAGAGCCTGTGTGATAGACTTTGGAGGAATTTGGGATGAACACTTACCTTTAATAGAATTCTCTTACAACAATAGCTATCATACAAGCATTAATGCTACATCATTCGAAGCACTCTATGGACAGAAATGCCGAACACCTGTGTGTTGGGCAGAAATTGGAGAAAAGCAATTGTCAGGACCTGAAATTGTACAAGAAACAACTAACAAAATAATTCAAGTCAAGGAAAGACTGAAAACAGCACGAGACCATCAAAAGAGTTATGCAGCTAACAGGCGTAAGCCATTAGAGTTTCAAGTCAGAGACAAGGTATTATTAAAAGTCTCACCATGGAAAGGAGTTGTCAGATTTGGTAAGAAAGGAAAGCTAAGCCCAAGGTATGTTGGACCTTTTGAAATTATCAAACGAATTGGACCAATAGCTTATCAGCTACAATTACCTAAAGAGATGGCAGGAGTACATGAAGTATTTTATGTATGTAACCTAAAGAAATGTTTAGCCGATGAATCATTGGTAATACCTCTTCAAGATATAGAGGTAAATGAAAAACTTAAGTTTATGGAAAAGCCAATACAAATTTAAGATAGAGAGATCAAGAATCTTAAGCACAAGATATTAGTACTAGTCAAAGTGAAATGGGATTCAAAAAGAGGACTAGAGTACACATGGGAGTTAGAATCTGATTGAAAAGAAAGTATCCTTAATACTTCCAGTAAATCTCGAGGACGAGACTTAAAACAAGGTAGGGAGGATGTAACAACACTCAAAAACACCTTATAAGGAACCCTAATAGAGACCCCAAATATGTACGGCGCGACCCGAATTGAAAAACAAGAAACAGAGGCTCCAGAGACACATGGGGGGATCCCCTAAATCTCCCGCGATGCGCGATAGCTTACATGTACATGTAATTCAAAAAAGAACGACCACAAGCCTATAATTACAACAAGGCTACCCTAGGTAAAATAGGTCGGGGCCGGGGCCGCGACACGCGACAGGGACCCCTACCCCTTGTCGCGACGTGCGGGAGCGGTTTAGTGTGGCTATATAAAGCCTGGCATGGGACAGAAGCTCTTACACCATTTCGACAATCCTTTGATGAAATCTCCGCATTCTGTCTCCATTTCTTTTAGCAGTACACCCCTAATTGCGAAGCTTTGCCTCGTTGTAAGTGTTTTAACCCCTAATCACTACTCGATACCCTGTCTGATCGATCCTAAACCCAGCAACGGATGTCAAGGTGCTGCCTGAATATGGGTACACTTTGCTAACTACGTTGGGGTTTTGATCTCATGATGTATCAATAATGTTGAATTAGGTTATTATACTAACACGTGTACATTGTATATGTTATTAGGAACTCAGGAAATTTACCAAAAAATATTATCAGGAAGCTTATAGTAAACCCTAAGTTTACAACGTGAGTCATTTTTCTTTTTATCACATTATTGTGATACAATTTTACTTAAAATGCTTTACAAAACCCTAAATGTTTTTCAATTATACTAACAGTGATTAAGTTTTTGTATTCTATAAATTGTTGCCGGTATGTGGGGTTTTGTATACATTACTTGACACTCGTTACTATTGGGTAAATAGATCCAATAATAGCATGACCACAAGCACGGGGGAAATGGGCCCTAGTCGCAACACTATTGAGAAATTGATAGATGTAAACAGATGTAAAAACTCTTGATGCTGTGAAGTTATAACAATGTGTCTTTTCATAAATTGGAATGAACCTACTAGTATTTCTTGCTGATAAAATGTTTTCAAAACGCGTTTTAGGTAACTTGATGTGAAGGTAATAAAAGCCAGCTATGGAGCACTGAAGGCTTAAATAAAGTGGCTATAATTACCTGAATAAAAGAAGAAACTTTTGTTTTTCAGCAATTAGGGTTTATCCCTATAGATACATTTGAAATGGAATATGGGTTTTAGCCCATTTGTTTAATATTAAAAGTTTGGTGTTTTACAAACTCTGAACTTATTTCCTAACTACGATCCTAATGATTTAATTCCGCTGCAAATTTAATAAACACTGATACCACCGTCAGGCTCGCGGCACCCACTCCCAGGGTGGGGTCGGGGCTGCGACAAATATAAGATATAAAATATAGATATTTTAGTCGAATTCATGATGCTAACCGGTTTATGGTTAAGCCTTCGGACGAATGAAGACCCTTCGTATGAACTGAGTCTCTTCGTGCGGACTGGCACCCTTTCGCATGAAAAACCCTCCATTCGCACGAACGGACCCTCCATTCGCACGAACAGTGTTATGAACTTAGGTTAATTTTATCTTAGTTCTAAGTTCCTCGTTGTTTATTCTAATGGGCAAGCTAAGACCCATGAAATCACATAAACTTAGTGTCAAAACGAGTGCTTAGACGAGATATACTTTCATGTATATATACTTTTGTACATAAATTCCCATCCGAATCCTTCGTCAAAATCCGAATAGCTCAAACACCTTCGTTTCCCCATTGTAGGGTAACACTGGTGTTCCAACCCTCGCGTTCGTTAACTCACGGATTAAAAGAAATGCTTTGCAAAACTGTGAGTATGCTTGACACCCTTTTCACTTTTTACACTTTTTGGGTGTAATACGTTTTATGATATTAAAAACACAAATCACATACTTTATGCTTAAAATCACAAACAAACAATTCAACATACATGCTTGTACTGTAACATCCAGAATTTACGACTTTGATTGTTGAACGGCTAATTAACGAGATTTGGAAGTCACTAGACGGAACATCGATCTTAGTGTGATTGTTTTCAATTAACGGACTTGGAGGGGCCTTTTATGTAAGATGTTATAAGCAAAGAAAAATATGTTATCATGATAAGATGAAGGCCTTTAGTGTAAATTTTGAAACCAACTCTCTGCTTAAAAACCCTACACCGCCGAAATCGTATATCATCTCCATAAACCCTAGAACAACCTGCTATACTCTTTTAAACGTTAGGCGTGGTAGCATCTCCTTAATCCGATATCACACATCCGTTGTAAGGCTATCATCAATCCACTATGCTCTTGATTGTGTCTTTCTTTATCATTTAGAAACCCTAACATAAAACTTTGTTATGTGTATGGTTCCGCTACTGGGTTGTTTTCGGTTTGGCACCTCCTGTTCGCCATTTTAATAGTCTTAAAGCTTTCTGTTTTGATCTTAGGATGGGTCGAGTAAAATCGAATTTGTCTCGCTTCGATTCTGGTAACTGAGTC
>JARYGA010032365.1:0-142896 GCA_030545235.1 Helianthus tuberosus | reverse complement strand
TTCCTTTCTTTGTCCCAGAAATGCTCCAACTGCAAAATCATTGGCATCGCACATGATTTTAAAAGGTAGTTTCTAGTTTGGTGGAATCATGATTGGTGCATTGACTAGCATATCTTTAAGGGCAAGAAATGTCGTCGTGCAATCCTTGTCAAAGATGAATAGGGCATCTTTTTCAAGTAGCTTGGTTAGAAGTCGAGAGATTTTGGAAAAGTCTTTCATAAATCTCCTATTGACCCTAGGAAACTTTGGATGGCTCGAACGGATGATGGAGGAGGTAGTCAGGAAATAGTATCGATTTTTGCGCGATCGACTTCCATTCCTGCGGTGGAGATTTTGTTACCGATTATTATTCCCTCTGTGACCATAAAATGGCACTTTTCCCAATTAAGGATGAGGTTAGTCTCCTCACATCTAGATAGCATTCGTTAAAGGTTATTGAGGCATTGGTCAAATGAACCACCGAAGATAGAGAAATCATCCATGAAAACTTCCATGGTCTTTTCTATCATATCGTGGAAAATGGCCACCATGCATCGTTGGAATGTTGCAGGTGCGTTGCATAGACCAAATGGCATGCGTTGATATGCAAAAGTTTCGTAGGGACAAGTGAAGGTGGTGTTCTCTTGGTCTTCCGATGCAATAGGAATTTGGAAGTACCCAGAGAATATATATAGAAAATAATAGAATTTATGACCGGATAATCGCTCTAAATTTGATCAATGAAGGGTAAAGGAAAATGGTCTTTTTGTGGCTTCATTGAGTCTCCTATAGTTGTTGCAAACTCTCCATCTAGTGACGGTTCTTGTTGGTATGAGCTCGTTCTTTTCATTGGTCACAACCGTCATTCTTCCTATTTTTTGTACTACTTAGACGGGACTTACCCATGGGCTATCGGAAATGGGGTAGATAAGTCTGGCATCAAAGAGTTTGATAACTTCCTTTTTTTTTACTACTTCTTGTACGTTAGGATTAACCCGTCTTTGTGGTTGGATCACCGCTTTGTAGTCGTCTTCCATTAGGATTTTATGTGTGCACATGGAAGGACTAATTCCTTTGATGTCCATTAGCTTCCATGCGATTGTCGTTTTGTGTTTTTTAAGTAAATTAAGTAATTTTTCTTATTCAAGAGAAGTGAGATACGAGGAAGTGATGACGGGAAGTTTACCTTTATTATCTAAGAACGCGTATTCTAAGCCTTTTGTGTAACGCCTCGCTTTTTGCAACTTTCCATTTTTAGAAAGTTCATCATGTTATTCTATTTTCGGAAACTTGTTTCCTTTGTAATCGTATTTCGTTTTCAAGCCATTGTAAATCCGAGACATTGATCGTAATAAAATGAATCTTTCATATGAATTATACATCGTTTATACATTGTTTATACATGTCTATATATTGATACATACTTTCGTTTATACATTCAAGTCATGCACCTATATGTTTGATTCATTTCATATTCGCATCATGAACATGCTTACTGATGTGTGCAAAATATAACATATAACATATAAATTACATCAAATGAGGCATAAAACTAACCCTTTTTTAGTACTAATGTTGGAAAAAGTGTGTTTTTGTCTTCCTTTTGTATTTTCAGGACCAAATGAGCTTAAATGAACAAGAGGAACAAATATGCAGCAAAAACTAAAATAAATACAAAGGAAAGGAATAAACGTGGCATGCCCGACCCCTCGACATCATCTTCCCAAGCAAAAACAAGAAACAGAAGGCTCACGGGGGCGTGGTCAGATGTCTGCAGAAAATGACAAAGTTGTAGAAGCTTCTATTCCCAGCATGGGGGCGTGCCCAGCTCAACACGGGCCGTGGTCAACGCTAAGATTCACAGATCTTGCAAATCTTGATAGTACAGATACGCTTCTGCACACGGGGCCGTGCCCAGCGGACACGGGGGCGTGTGGAGCCTAATGCAGACAATTGTAATTAATGAAGAAAGAGAAAGTTGATGGCCACGGGGCCTTGTCCGGGCTTCTGTTCAGGCTATAAATAAGGGGGTTTGGTTTACTTCAAAGGCATCCCTTGGCAAACCACTTCTCTCCCACTTCACCACCACTACAACACCCACATCCACCACCACCACCATCATCCATCATCCACCTTGGAGTGTGTGTAGTAGTCTCGGGATCCAAGATTGATAGTAAGAGTTCTTGTCAATCAAAGGCCATGTTTGGCTAAGTCTCTTACATCACTTGGTGAAGACAAGCATTTAATGTAATACTTTTGATTTTTAATCTTTTGGCACTTTTTATTTGGTTTTGTATTAATGACTTTAATAACTAGTTTCTTATGTTGAAGGTAAAACTTTCTTATCATTTGTCTGTGGTGTCTTGGAATTATTTTACTGTCTATATAAAATAAAAGATTTTCACCATTCATATCTCTACGGTCTATATAGAGATATGTTGGCTACCTGGTCGGGGGTTAAGGGAATGGTTTGGTAAGGTTCTTGCCTTGTTTAGTGTATAAATCCTGCAAGGACCTGGGTCAAGCTTACTAGGACCTCCTTCAATACCCACTGGTATTGGATGGAGAGGGTGCGAATGGCTTGATCCCCTCATATGTAAACTACTATTAATACATTCACCCGGCTACTTGGGATTGTATCCCTGCTGACTCAAACCACTTAGCTGAGGGTAACGTCGCCTTCAAAAGAGGGGCCTACCACATTACGTATTAATAACTTAATTAATTATCTTCCAATATTCCGACCCTTTGGGATTGTATCCTTGCTTATTCAAACCACTGGGTTGAGGGTAACGTCACCTTCAAAAGAAGGGCCTACTACTATAACTAAGATAATCTCTTAAAAAGTGCAAAAATGCGGAAAACATTAAAGGCGAGTCGGATCCAAGTGATTCATCTTGTCTATCTGTTTTTATTTTTTATTTTATTTTTCAGCATTTTAGTTTTTATTTTTCATGTTTAAAAACCTTTTTCTAAAAACTTTGATTTGATTAGACGCTGAGAATAAACCGGTACTGAAAGCTCTTGTGTCCTTGGACGACCTCGGTATCTTACCAACGCTATACTACGCTCACGATGGGTGCACTTGCCCATGTGTGTGTTTAGTGTTAGTATAATATCGTGTTTTATAAATTTAAAACTTGATTAATGTGTTAAAAAGGGCTTAAAATATAAAGAAAAACATATCACACCCAACACATGCCAAGTTTTTGGCGCCGTTTCCGGGGACACAAGGATTTTAAGAAACTTAGGAATCAACGGCCTAATCGTTTTTATTGTTTTTCATTTTTTAGGATTTTTTTAGATTTTCCAGCTTCTGCAGAGCTCAGCACGGGGACGTGCCTGGTCGGACACGGGCCGTGCCCAACATCCTTACTGGCAGTTTTTGTTTTCTGAGTTACAGAAAGGTGAACACGGGGCCGTGTCGGTGCAACACGGGACCGTGCTGAACTTTTCAGTAACAGGGATCCACAAAACAGACACTGTAACCATGACCACGGGTCGTGGTCAGCGACCACGGGGCCGCGGTGAGACTTCTGACCACCAATCTTTTCTGTTTTTATTGCAGGACTTGGGACCCAGGCGCAGCACCCGAACTTCCTACGCAGTGCATGAGCTCCAGTTCTAATAAAGACATAAAAGAACCTCTAGACGAACCCGAACGCTTTCTAAGAAAAAGACTTAAAGCTAAAATCCAAGAGAGAGTTTCGGGGGACCTACTTCCAATGGCGGACCAACGTACCCTAATGGATTACCTACGGCCCACAGTAGGTAATCTCGGCGCCGCTATCAATGCACCGAATGTCGATGCCAACAACTTCGAACTTCGGCTGCATTTGATACAAATGCTCCAAAACTCCGCAACTTTCCATGGGCTTGCGGACGAAGATCCCCATCTACATATTACCAACTTCTTGGAAATATGTGATACTTTTCAGATCAATGGGGAATCAAACGACGCCATCCGCCTTCGAATTGTCCCATTTTCACTAAAAGACTGAGCTAAGGCTTGGCGTAACACCCTCCCAAGTGGTTCGGTAAACACTTGGGATGAACTCGCCCAAAAGTTTCTATATAAGTATTTCCCTCCTTCTAAAACGGCTAAACTAATGACTAAAATTAATACATACTCGCAAGAGGACGGGGAATCCTTATATTAAACTTGGTAGAGATTCAAGGAGCTATTAAGAAAATGCCCTCATCATGGTATTGCGGTATGGCAACAAGTATCCACCTTCTACAATGGGTTGTTGCCACACACAAGACAATTTTCAAATTGAAGAAATTGCTCAAAACAATTTTCAATGGCACACTCCCCGAGGCACAAAATCTATTACGCCGGGCGCCCATAAGGTTGATGAAAGCACTTCTTTACAAGCCCAAATCGAGGGCCTTTCTTCAAAAATAAAAAAATTAGAAATGGCAAAAACGGCCTCGGTTATGGCTTGCGAAGGGTGTGGTGGGCCACACGAAAATTGGAGTTGTATGAAAGAATTGGATAATCGATCTGAAACGGTAAACTACACTGATAATAGACCTAGGCCGTCGGGTCCTCCAACGGGTACCTACAACCAAGGATGGCGTAACCACCCTAACCTTGGTTGGAGAGAACCCGGTAATAATAGTAACCAACAAAACCAAAACCAACGAATAAACTTTCAACAACCAAGAAATGAGTCACAAAATTTTTCTCAACAACAACAAGGGGGACGAGAGAGGCTTGAAGATACTATCTCACGCCTCATCTCCGACACCGAAAAGAAAAACTCGGATCGAATCCAACAAATGGATTCGAACTTTAGAAATCAACAAGCTAGTATTCAAAACATTGAAAAACAACTAAATCAACAAGCTAAAAATTTCTCCGAGAGACCACAAGGCGCGTTACCAAGCAATACCGAAACTAACCCAAAGGCGCAAGTACATCTCATCACATTGAGAAACCATACCGTAGGTCCCGAGGAGGCTCCGCTACCTCCATCCGACAAGAGTCCATCCAGTCAATCCACAACTTCACCAACACCCCAAAAGGAAACGACTCCTCCACCAAATCACGAGCCTACCAAGAATCCCCCGGTACCCTACCCCGGACGGTTACTGTAACGCCCTGCTTTTCCGCACTTTCCCTAATTAGAAAACTTGTTGTATATTTCTACTTTCGGAAATCCGTGTCCTTTGTAATCATAATTCATTTCAAGCCATTGTAAATGTGAGACTTCGGTTGTAGTAAAAAAAAAAATGATCTTTTATATGAAATTCATGTTGTTTATACTTAATGCATACTTACGAAGATTAACTCGCAAACAAATACCATGTGTTCGTGATTCTTAGACAAACATTTGGTCACATTTTGCAAGACGCAAATTCATGTTCTTTACGCTTATTTGATATCTCAAGTCACATGTCGTACATACTTGTTATATTGGTTTGTTACACATACTTATGCATAACATATTTTTTTTACTCTTACTTTAATTTATATTTAATATACCTTTGGGCTTTGATACATGTTCAATACACACTAGACATTGTAGGACATGTTAACCATATATGAAATACATCTTATTTATACATTTTACATCATTTAAACAACACAAAACATATAAAAGCTGCCAAATAGCCCTTGCAATTCAGCTATATATTGCTGAATTATATCTCTTTTTATTGCTTAAACTCTCACCTAATTCTATTAAATGCCAACCCAACTTAACCCTAATCCTTTCCCCTATAAATATCACTTATAACCAGCCTCCCTACCACTTTTGCAACACTAAAACATTCTCAAACTCTCTCCAAATCGCAGCTGATTCCATAAGTTCGAGTAGAAATACCAACATTCACAAAAGTGAGCATAACTTACTCATTTCTTATCCGATTCATTCGATTCTTTTTCCTACTTCTTTGTATCGACCTTAGCTACATTTCCATTGGTTTTCCCTGGAAAACCAGGCCCTGGAATATCGCCAAAATGGCTCCAAAGTTGACTAATTTTTCTGTTCTTGATTCAAACTTTGATAAGCTTGATTAAACTTGAGGAAA
Source organism: Helianthus tuberosus (assembly GCA_030545235.1). Taxonomy (NCBI): domain Eukaryota; kingdom Viridiplantae; phylum Streptophyta; class Magnoliopsida; order Asterales; family Asteraceae; genus Helianthus; species Helianthus tuberosus. The sequence continues at coordinate 136,878 of JARYGA010032365.1, read as the reverse complement.
CTCATCTCAAACCTATGTCCTTATGCTTATAACCACATCTATGGTTATTTAGGCTTAAAAACAAGGTTGAGACATGTAAAATCAGAGGTGCAAACCTCACAAACTTTCTGTTTTTGTCAAGGGTTTAAACCCATAAGTGATGTTCAAGCCTTAAGCTTGATGAATGTGTGATTTAGGATTAGATTGGGCTATCCTACTTGAAAATCCACACATTGCTTAATGTTTTCTCTTAGATTAGTTGTTCTTATTCCATTATTACTTGTGAGTTCATGACCCTCCTTGAATGTTTATAACATCAAGTGTAGTGGTGAACATCTACAGGTACCTAAATGGAAGACAAGTTCTTCATACCTCCTACATGACTTCCATGATACAAAGAGGTTCCTAAATGGTGGATTTATCCTCCTACCTCCTACTTGACCTATATGATATAATATACACTACATACTACTTATATGTATATTCCAAATAATCAAACCTTTGATGACGAATTTGTGTTTATTTGTCAAGGTGTTTGATTACATAATCTAAAACATTATGTGTTAAAGATGATTACTTTTGCATATGTATTTTCCATATTCCTTTTAAATTCCGAATCTCAACTCTAAACATACCTCGAACTTTAACCCTTATACATTTGTCCTCCCAATCTCATACACTCGTCAACACTTGGATAATCGAAAGAATTAGCAATATTGTGAGTATACTTGACCCATTTTACCGTTTTCACACTTTTGGGTGTAATATGTTTTATATACAAAACACACTTAGTATACATATTCTTATGCAAATTCATAAATAAACAATCCAATACATGCTTACTATTTGTTATGCTTGATTCGTGTTTTCTGGGTGATTCTTATGTGATGAACTTGTCATTAGCTTCGTACAAGCCTCCACTTAACATGTATAGCGCTATAGAAGTAACGCACCACCCGTGAACGAGAGGTCATGTTAGATTTATTCATTCATACTTCCGTAAATAGAGAGTTGATTTGTAAATCGCATGCCAGTTTATACTTTTATCTTGATAACTAGGTTTGCCATGTGGATTGTTCCTTATCATTTTTATACTTATATACTACGCACCAAACTTGTATGATCGCCAATACTTTTGTATTGAACTACACTTTTAAAACATGTTGCAGGTCTAACAATGACGTTGGTGATGCATGGAATCTAGTAGGATGCTTAGATACACGATTTAAATTTGTATTCTTGTTGTATTGTATTTCATCATTTATGTTGTAATTGTTTCAAATCCTTATAATTTACTCTTTAGAAATGAAATGAAAATTTATTATTTAAATACTTGTCACAAATAGTGTTATGAAGTCTCTTGCAATCTATTTCATCTCACTCTGATGTTTCCGGCATCGGTTGGGGTGTGACAGATTGGTATCAGAGCCGTAACTATAGGGAATTAGGAAAATTTCCATGCTTTTGACCTAGTCTATAGTTAAGCACCAAATTCGACCTTACTTACTTCACATGCTACTTTTATGAAACATTTTTATGTGTTATTCTTGAAATGTCTCTTACGTGTTATTTTCTTGAAATGTTTTATGTTCTTATACTTGTTATTATTATTTCGAACATATGTCTTTTTACTCGTTTATACTAAAACTCGAAATCACTCGTATCATACCAACGAGACGACTTCACCAAAATAGGCGTGAAACCCACAATTTGGTGAACGACTCTCAATCCACCTATTCTCTTTACACGAAATTCGCCACCAAGTTAGGAATGAGATCCTCACCTTGATGGAGAATTTTCATTTTCAAATTCCATTGGACCCTCGTCAAAGTGTTGAAATTAAATTTTGACCCGACGAGTACCAACCACACTTAGGGTACGAAATCGTCAAGTTAGGGGTGAAACCCGCACCGCACCTTGTCGACTAGTTCCACTCCTTGATTTTTCATCAATCTCGCCAAGTCTCAAAATTTTGATTGATTTGGGGACATGTAGTAACCGGAAGGGTGAATACCGTTAACCGACATGTCGGCGAGAGTATTCCACCTATTAGGCCAAAGCATGCTTCTCAAATTCAAAAGACTTTTCGACCACTTTGGTTAGTCAAAGTTCCGTTTAGGAACCATCCAAGTTTAACCAAACCTATATTTTTCTATTATCAATCTTATGCGATGCAATCTTTCAAATTCAAATCTATTTTCGAGATTATACCCCACACAAACATTATACTAAATCTCCTAATACATTTATACGTTATGCAGATGCATGATTTCAAAACGACACTCAAATTTTATTTACATTCCTTGTAACACCAGAATGGAAACATATCATCAAGATAAGAGTGATTTCCTTACCTTGAGGATTAACTCCGCTCCTTTCTTTTCTTAAAACGACCTCACCAACGGGTTAGGGGTGTTTCCCTTATCTAGGTGATCGTTACCAAAATTTTCCTTCAAAAGGACTTTATTATGCAAACACGATCAAGTTTTATACCTAAATCGTTTATCGTTTGTCAAAATCCCTACTTATGCAAATTTCAAAATTTATTGTTTTATCAAACGTATTCCTTATTCCATAATCTATTTCACGTAAATCACATACGCGAAATACTTAGTCACACCACCAACGTTTTGCTTCTTGATTTTCAAAATACAACGAAATGCTACCCATCAACTTAATCGGTCTAATGAATCTCTTGCCCACAAATTTCATACTCGACGTAATCACTAAAACACACTCACATTGTATCATTATACTAAGGACTTTCATCCTCAATCGAAAATCAAACCAACATATCTCACATTCCTATGAGATCTTATAGTTATTATAGGATCGTTTTACTAAAACACTTTTCAACGATCACTAAGTTCAGTATGCTAAATTTCTTTTAAGAATCAACGTTTTCATGAGAACTTCCAAATTTTAAATTTCTTATTTTAATGCAAGATCCTTTGAAATGATGCAAACTTATTATTTACAAAGAACTTTTTATACACTACTCAATATGTCATTTTAATTCAAAAAACGTGGGCAAGAAAACTTCATAGGAACCGATAATTTTCAACGTACGTAATTTCTTTTGAAACAAGAGGTAGCATTTCCGTTCTTTTACAAAGTACATCTCACATAATCAATAGATGCTTTACATACTTTTGACATCCACAAACTAGATTCTACATTACAAGTCAAACTCAATATATTTTGATTTGATAAACTCAACGTTTTGCTCAAATAACTATACGTGCATATCATCGTACATGTTTTAGTCAATACCTCATGACAATTTCACTTAAACCGTTCGTTTTTACATACTCAACCTTTTGATCATTTTTATATGCTTAAATTGATTATGTTTCAAATAATACTATATACGCAATCATTATTATTCATACTTGCACTCATACTCATACTCATAACAATACGTTTTATGCTTATACTTATACTCATATTCATATTCATACCCATATGTTTTATGCTCATATTTGTACTCATATTCATATTCATACCCATATGTTATATGTTCATACTTTTACTCACATCCGTATTCATACTTAAACTTATACTTATGCTCATACTTTTATTCATAATTCATACATTCGTACCTATGCGCGAGCGAAACCTGAGGGATTCGCTTACGTTGGTCTCATACATACTAAAACGTAAATATACATTCTTATTCATACTCATTTTTATTTTCAAATTATGTATACCCTGATTCATACACAACTAGTACAAGCTATGCGGAGCATGCGACGATCAATATAATCACGGGTGCACACGGGATTATAGTGATAGGCGTATGAGGACCATAGAATGTACTACTGTGTATGGTAAGACACAGAACGTAACATGACGCGAATAACGAAACTGACGTAATGTGGTCAAAACATGGTGGATACACCGCTGGTACTTCCTATATATAAGTGTTTTCACCATGTTACCAAACTTTCGTAAAACGTCCCATGAGAAATTCGGTGTTTTGCAGACCCTTTAGACCTAATACAAACTTTAACAACTCACAAACGCATTATAACCAATTATACATGACGAGACCTTATTCTCAACACTCATATTCACATTGTATCCAACCTTCAAACCATTCTTGTACTCGCATTCACCTACCAGATCGTTCGTCCACTCTCATACCTCCGCTGTTCCTAGTTATTCTTTGGTTTTTATACAAACCTCATTTACAAGAAATTGGTTTAAACGCTCGAAACCTAAAATACTTTTTCTTTTAAATCTTTCTTAATTCTTACAACCTACGAAGTGACGACACTTTTCATCAAAATGCATACCATTTTATACGAAAGTTTTCTTTCTTAGATAGCATATTTTAAAATACCTCTCCATTTGGATTATTTAAACTTGTTTAAGCCCACTTTGCCTATACACACATACACGTTTTACTTATGATTAATGTCTCAAAACTTATTTTGAACAAACTCTTTTCACAACCCTATCCCTTCGTTCCTCAACGATTTTATACATCCTTCCCAACACGTCTCAAACTTCAAAATCTCAATTTTAGTCAATCATTCTTTTTAACCAAAATGCCTTTTTCAAAGTCTTCCTCTTGAATAAATTTCGGGACGAAATTTCCTAAAGGAGAGGAGACTGTAACGCCCTGCTTTTCCGCACTTTCCCTAATTAGAAAACTTGTCGTATATTTCTACTTTCGGAAATCCGTCTCCTTTGTAATTATAATTCATTTCAAGCCATTGTAAATTCGAGACTTCGGTTGTAGTAAAAAAATGATCTTTTATATGAAATTCATGTTGTTTATACTTAATGCATACTTACGAAGATTAACTCGCAAACAACTACCATGTGTTCGTGATTCTTAAACAAACATTCGGTCACATTTTGCAAGACGCAAATTCATGTTCTTTACGCTTATTTGATACCTCAAGTCACATGTCGTACATACTTGTTATATTGGTTTGTTACACATACTTATGCAGAACATATTTTTTTTTACTCTTACTTTAATTCATGTTTAATATACCTTTGGGCCTTGATACATGTTCAATACACACTAGACATTGTAGGACATGTTAACCATATATAAAATACATCTTATTTATACATTTTACATCATTTAAACAACAAAAATATATATATAAAAGCTGCCAAACAGCCCTTGCAATTCAGCCATATATTGTTGAATTATCTCTTTTTTTGTTGCTTAAACTCTCACCTACTTGTATTAAATGCCAACCCAACTTAAACCTAATCCTTCCCCCTATAAATATCACTTATAACCAGCCTCCCTACCACTTTTGCAACACTAAAACATTCTCAAACTCTCTCCAAATCGCAGTTGATTCCATAAGTTCGAGTAGAAATACCAACATTCACAAAAGTGAGCATAACTCACTCATTTCTTATCCGATTCACTCGATTCTTTTTCCTACTTCTTTTTATCGACCTTAGCTACATTTCCATTGGTTTTCCCTGGAAAACCAGGCCCTGGAATGTCGCCAAAAGGGCTCCAAAGTTGACTAATTTTTCTGTTCTTGATTCAAACTTTGATAAACTTGATTAAACTTGAGGAGACTCATCTCAAACCTATGTCCTTATGCTTATAACCACATCTATGGTTATTTAGGATTAAAAACAAGGTTGATACATGTAAAATCAGAGGTGCAAACCTCACAAACTTTATGTTTTGGTCAATGGTTTAAACCCACAAGTGATATTCAAGCCTTAAGCTTGATGAATGTGTGATTTAGGATTAGCTTAGGCTATCCTACTTGAAAATCCACACATTGCTTGATGTTTTCTCTTAGATAGTTGTTCTTATTCCATTATTACTTGTGAGTTCATGACCCTTCTCGAATGTTCATAACATCAAGTGTAGTGGTGAACATCTAGAGGTACCTAAATGCAAGACTTGTTCTTCCTACCTCCTACATGACTTCCATGATAGAAAGAGGTTTCTAAATGGTGGATTTATCCTCCTACCTGCTACTTGACATATATGATATAATATACACTAATACTACTTATGTGTATATTCCAAATAATTGAACTTTTGAAGAAGAATTTGTGTTCATTTGTCAAGGTGTTTGATTACATCATCTAAACATTATGTGTTAAAGATGATTACTTTTGCATATGTACTTTCCATATTCCTTTTAAATTCCGAATCTCAACTCTAAACATACCTTGAACTTTAACCCTTATACATTTGTCCTCCCAATCTCATACACTCGTCAACACTTGGATAATCGGAAGAATTAGCAATATTGTGAGTATACTTGACCCATTTTACCGTTTTCACACTTTTGGGTGTAACATGTTTTATATACAAAACACACTTAGTATACATATTCTTATGCAAACACTTAAACAAACAATCCAATACATGCTTACTATTTGTTATGCTCGATTCGTGTTTTCTGGGTGATTCTTTTGTGATGAACTTGTCATTAGCTTCGTACAAGCCTCCACTTAACATGTATAGCGCTATAGGAGTAACATACCACCCGTGAATGAGAGGTCATGTTAGGTTTATTCATTCATACTTGCGTAAACAGAGGGTTGATTTGTAAATCGTATGCCAGTTTATACGTTTATCTTGATAACTAGGTTTGCCATGTGGATTGTTCCTTATCATTTTTATACTTATATACTACGCACCAAACTTGTATGCTCGCCAATACTTTTGTATTGAACTACACTTTTAAAACATGTTGCAGGTCTAGCAATGACGTTGGTGATGCATGGAATCTAGTAGGATGCGTAGATACACACTTTAAATTTGTATTCTTGTTGTATTGTATTTCAGCATTTATGTTGTAATTGTTTCAAATCCTTGTAATTGACTCTTTAGAAATGAAATGAAAATTTATTATTTAAATACTTATCACAAATAGTGTTATGAAGTCTTTTGCAATCTATTTCGTCTCACTCCGATGTTTCCGCCATCGGTTGGGGTGTGACAGTTATTTCGCCAAAAGACCGATGAGCAATTCACAAAATTCGTAAACTTACTAAAACAATTGCATGTCAATCTTCCATTTGTGGAAGTCCTCACCCAAATGCTTAAATATTCAAAATTTATGAGAGACTTTCTCACTCACAAAAGAAAAACTGAATCAGTGCAATTAGTTAATTTAAGTGATGCTCCGCCTTACTACTCAACAAACTCCCACAAAAGAAAATCGACCCCGGAATTTTCACCATCCCTTGCTCCATTGGGGAATCACCTGTAACACCTTGTAAAATCACGACCAATGATGTGTTGACACGTGTACTAAACCCTAATGATGTCAAACGTTGACTATAAAGGACTAATTTTGTGAAAAATCGAAAACTTTGAATACAAAAGGACTAAAAGTGTCAACATGCTTAAACTAGGCCTCTGAATAACAATATACGGCATTCATATTCACAAATGAGCTATTTGTTGGTCAAGAGGAGCCATTTGCATAATTATTTGAAAGTTTGCGCGTCGAAGGGCTAAAAGGGTCAACATGTAAATTCTTACCTCTGAGTGACCTTTTAACAAACCGAGAGCTTCATGATAATTGATTACACTATCAGGAATGCCTAATATTGGCCATTAAGGGATTTTACGCCAATATGTGAAATTACGCGCAAGTTTACAAGTTTAAGGGGTTAAAAGCGTCAACATGTTTAATTATACCTCTGAGTGACCTTTTAACGAACCCGAAGCATCGTGATATTTGATAATACTCTCAAGAATGCCTAATATGGATAACATAGGGCTTTGACGCAATAAAATGATGATGGGCGCAAATTTGCGCGTTAGAGGGACCAAAAGCATCAACTTTTAAAACTACACCCTTGGGTGACCATTTAAGCCAACGGAAGCGTCGTAATATTTAAGCATATGCTCAGGAATACTCAATATGGGCCAGGAAAGGCTTAGATATCGTTAAACAATATTACGCGCTAGTTTGTGCGATTAAAGGACTAAAAGCTACAATGAGCGAAACTACGCCTTGGAGAGGCCTTTTGAACAAACCGGAAACTCCGTATGACTCAGTCGCACTCCTGAGTATACCTAAGGTTGACCGTTAGCGGTTTTGAACCTTGTATTAACATGTTATGATGGATTAGAAACTTTCGTGCCAAAAGCGCTAACACAGGAAAGTTGAATAATAAGTAGTGGTGTGAGGGTCTGTTCTTGTCAAACCTTTAAAAGTTTCTTTTGAACTTGAATCCATCTGATTCAGAAATCAGAGGGACCAAATATGTCATTTTTATAAGATAAACAAGTTTAAAAATGCTGAAAAATAAGACAGGGACCAATACTGCAAATCTGCCAAACTTATTTTTGGGCCGGACCTCGCTGGATGGACGCGACCGCTAGGCCCGAAGCCTACGCGGGCCGCGAGCTACACAGTTTGTTGTTTTCTTTTATTTTGATGGTTTTTCCATTCTAGTTTCTTCACAAAACCACTTTTAATCATTCTATGGTCATGTTAACTGTTTTATTAACTGGTTTTACACCTGGAATAATCCTAGCAAACATCTACACACATGGCAAGATCATAACAATTCTAGAAATCTATAAATAGGCTCAAATTTTTCACATTTAAACTTGCATCTCATTTCAATCTGCTATCTCTCTCAATTCTAAGAGGATCCTGATCATTTTGGGAACCTCCTTCAGTCCATAGGACCATTTGTAAGTGTCCTTTCGTGACTAGTTTAATTAATTTGGCTTTTAGAGCCGAAAAGTCAAGCGTTTTCGATAAACGCTTTGACTTTTAGCTAGACCATAAACGGTCAAGCCATTGTTCGCAACGAACATGGCTACGTGATCGTAATTAGGTAGGTGTTAAACCCTCAAAAGGGCACCTCCTAATTATCACGTTTGCTTAGTTAATTGTCGGGTCAAATTAATTAAAATAAAAGTCAAAAGGGTCAGTTTTTAAATAAAATTCATAACTGATAATGTAGAAGCTATAAAATCAGTTTTGTCACTTTACTAACTTGGTAAATATTAATTGAACATGTCTAGGCATGTTCAACCCGACAATTCTGAGTTTAGACTCGGTTCGCAACCGAAAGTCGCAAAAGTTGACTTTTGCTTTGACTTTCAGTTCTAGCCCGAATTAGCCTAGTTTAGTTATGCCTTAGGGTTCCTTTGTGACCACATTATATGTTAGTATAACCCTCTGAGGTTATACTACATGGTCCCATAGAAATCTGAGTCATTTGCATGATTCTGTTAATATGCTTAAATTTGACTATTATGCCCTTATGTTATAAAAACGAGATTTTTGAAAATATGAGAGGACAAAAGGCTTTATTACTGATATATAAGTATGTCACAAAAATTTGACATCAGTTTCTGGTTTCAAACTAAAGTTATGCAAGATATCGTAAAACGAAACTTTTTGTTTATTAAATTACATTTTTAGCATAAATCATGTTTAAACCCAATTTTTGGCACCAAACTTATTACCTACTGTTATGATATAATTTTTAGGGATTTTTGGAAATTTTTGTCAGATTTTATACTGACCATAACATAGAGTTCTAGCATGAATTCGGTAATTGACGATAATGCCCTTTTCGTTAATAAAATGAGATTTACATATCATTTACATGCCAAACCTTTTCCTACTGATGTTATATGATAAATAAAATATTTTCAACAGTTAAGGCTGATCAAAATCTCAGAATTTCATAAACATCTCAAATATCGTCAAATACCGACTTTTACGATAATTAGGTGCATAGTATGGTTTAAAACCATAATTAACACCTCAGACTTGTGCCAATGATCTCTAGATCAAGTGGTGGAAGACTTGCATTTCTCTTGAGAGATGCAAGTTCAACTCCCACTTGGTGCAGAGTGAGGCATTGGTGGGCAATGATAGGAGACCCAGGGAAACCTGGGTTCGATCCTTGAGCCAAACGGGTTTAACCGGTAATTTCACCGTCGTGCCTATGGGCGGGTGGGTTACCGGGTTTTCCCCAGAATTGGTGGTGGACTCGGGTTACTCTCGGAGTACTCCGTTTGGTCCAGTGGGTGCCTCGAGAGTGCTCGGGATTGATTATGTTGGCCGTTCAAAAAAAAAAAAAACACCTCAGACTTGTTACCTACTGATATTAAAAATAAATTTTAATATTTTTACAGTAAGTACAAGTTGTGAACTCAGACTTCCAAATTTGTCCTTAAAAGCATATGTGAAATGACCACAATGCCCTTACGGTGCATAGTTTGGCCATAAATGGTAAACCTCACATTTGTATGATATCCTACTGTTATAACTTTATAAAACAAGTATTTTTACTGAATATTTTAGACCAGAACCTCAGTTTACTATTAAACCTCTTTTATAAACTTTAAAATGACCAAAATACCCTTACGACGCTTAAATTGGTTTTAAATTCGTTTTGGACATAATTGTAGATATCCTACGAATATCACAACATATTTTAAGCATAATAACTTATGGAACTTGTACATGACTCATCCGGTTACCCGTTATGCTTATACGCGTTCGGTACGATTTATGTAACTAGTTTGCATAAACTAGCCGAAACGGGTCAAACTTTATCAATTTTACTTCAAAATCGAGAATGTATTTAGTTCACCCATTTTAGACAAGTCTTCATACTTGTCGGGTCTAAATCACATTCCAATCCGGTCACCGCTTAATCTAGCGTTTCGTACCGTAAACATCTCTTTAAAACTAACCGGTCTAAGTAAAATAAGACCCGTTAGTAATCTCATAGGTTAATAAAAACCTTCATTCCAGATTAGGAGCCCCGGTAAAAGCTACTTGCACTAGTTGAGTACATTATACGGCTGAGTAGATAAATCTTGCATTTAAAAGCTCAGGTAAATACTTTTAACTTATTTTCCTTTATACGAGCTTGGGATACGGTAAATTATTACCGCTTGGTCAGGTATTGAATATTTAATCGATTAGTGGTTAAATCATTGAGAGAACCCGTTTTAATTTTTCTTGTTTGATACAAAGCATTTGGGGTTAATGACCGTGTCCTGGATATCCTTGGCATCATTTAAATGCAAATGGCCACGACCTAAGCACGGGGTGTAGGCATACACCTGACAGTTGCGATACGGTTTCTTTTCCCCAAAAAGGGAATTAAGATATAAAGTATAACCACACGTGAGGATAACTCCTTGTGGACTATATTAGTGGTGTGTCTATTAATCATGACTCGGCTTCTACCCCGTGCCCTGAACGTTCGACAAACATATAAATCTGAATACAAGATTATTTATGTAATTGTCCCAAGTTATAAAAGAATATTTGTGCTTTGTGCATTTAAATCAATTCTTCTTAAATGTTTTCAAAAGAGTCAGTTAATTGTATTTAAGTGTAAACTGACATATTTTCAAAAGACTAAGTGGCAGTACTACACGTAATTGGCTGGAAGCTTCTGGGCGTTAAGTAGAGGATCTTGCAAGTCCGTAATGCCTTATGTCTGTTGAACTCGTTGTGTAATTGATTAGATCCGCCTGTGGATTTAATATTACAAGCTCGAATGTAATTATCTTTTCAGTATTTTCTGACAATTGGGTTTGTAATAATATTTTATATTCCAAGACATCCGTTGTGCTATTCGGTGTATGTTTGACTACGACGATATCAATCTTACGTCACGATACTCCCCACCGGGCTGAGCTGTAAATATCGGGGTGTGACAGGTTGGTATCAGAGCCAACGTTTGAGTGAATTAAACACTTGTCTTTAGTGTTTGATCTCAAATGACACAATAGCATATTCCTTAGACCTTCCGAGTCTAGACTTAACATAGGAATGCTCTCATCCGTATTAAGTAAACATTGTTCTCGATTTTATGTGTTTTAAATATGTCGCCAAGCAAAGAAGCCATTGATGGAGATTCTTCCCGTCCGAAGCCAAGAAATGCCAAGCTTCATACCACGACTAGGATAAGCATGCGACCGGCTGAAGGAAAGACCTTTATGGACATATTCCCAAAACCAAACCTATTTGAACTCTTAATCAGATTTCAGAAACCCATACCGGAGGTTCCTGAGGCTCAAATCTTGAAGTCTGTACCAGTGGAGTCCATACCAGGAGATCCTTGAGGCTCCCATATTGAAGATAATACATGTGGATGTTATTAATCCCTATTTTCTATTTCCAAGTTTTGAAATTTCGGACTTGGACTATACTAGTCAAAACCCAATCCGTGATCCATGTCATTTCCTTGACTATTGAGTCTTTGAATTCTACTTCAGCAATGGATCCTGATTTTAAATGTTTACTTTATTCACTAAAGATTTTCAGTGTCGCTATTACGTATGATAATTAAAGAAGAAGAAACAATCAGAATAAAGCAAGGAAGACATTAGAAAACCCTTCTTTTATCATATTTAAATTTTTTCCCTTTTTGTCCCTATATGGGCATTTGACTATTAAGGTCATTTGTGGACATATTCCTTATGGACCTACCTCTCCTGATAAGACTCTGTGCATATGTTTATCTATTAAAGTCCCTTTGAGGACATTATATTTCGATATAGTCCTTTCGAGGACATTATATTTCAATAATAGTCCCTTCGAGGGCATCATACTTCAAAATAGTCCTTTCATGGACATTATACTACATTATAGTCCTTACATGGACGTATTATTTCAATAAAATCTTTTTGTAAATGTTATTTCATTAAAAATATTTTGTAAACATGTTATTTCATCAAAGTCCCCTGGCGAATATAATAATTCATCATAGTCCTCTCGAGGACATATCTTTTCACTATAATCCCAGTGTTGACATATCATATAGTCTCTATATGGACTTATATTTTCCTTTCAGTTCTCACATGGACTAGTATCGCTTCAAAGTCCCTATTAGGACCTATCTTTTCTGTATAGTCCCTGTGTGGACGTTGGTTTATTATAATTATTTAATGAACATATTTTTAATTTAAGTCCATGTGAGGGCATCTGTTCAGCAAGGTCCTTTGTGCGCATGCTGTACCAATATAGTACTTTTTATGGTCACGTTATTTCATTAAAATCCCTTTGGGGATATGTTATCTCTAAATAGTCCTTCCGTGGACACGAGATTTCATTATAGTCCCTTAGTGGACATGATATTTAATTATAACCTCTTAGTAGATATGACATTTCGTTATAGTCCCTTCATGGGAAAACTGTTTTAATATAGTCCCTATACGGACTTATGATATTTTATAGTCCCTATACGGACTTATAATTTCCTTTTAAGTCCTCTGTGGACAAATATGATATTAAAAGACCTGTTTAAGACACTATGGTAAATTTCCTAATGATTTATTGAAAGTTTTGAAAATTTTATATATTTACTCATTTCGTCCTTTATAAACATTAGTATCAATTTGATTTGAACTTTATTGATCTGCTAAATAATTTCAAAAGATCTTCTTAATGGTATAACCTAGCCAATATGTCAATACAGGCATGCTATGATGGTAAAACCCTCTTAAGACAATTAATCCTTGTTAACATCTAAGAACATGTTAACATTCCTGGCAGTGTGACTTGAGAAACCACACCAGCTGTCAAGGTATTTGGACTATGTCCAAGCCTTAAAGACTATATGATCGAATTAGATTATGGCAAGTATCATCAATATGATGATCATAATATAAACATCCATTAGTGATGACGTGTCTATGGGCTATACTTGTTGTCCCTTAAGACAACGACAGTTGTGGTATATGACCCCCTGTCTAAGGATATTGGACTATGTTCAAGTATAATAGTCTATATGATCAATGTGATCATGACTAATATCGTCTAATACGATGATCACGTTATTTAATATCCTTTAGTGATGTTTTCGCCTACGGGCCATATTATATTGTCCTTTTGTGACAAAGACAGTGGTGATCTTCTATGATTCCCTGTCCAAGGTGGTGAGCTATACTCAAGCCTCATAGTCTATATGATCAGTGCGATCAAGACTAATATTATAAAAAAGATGATCATGTTTAATATCCTTAATAATGTTTTGCCTACGGGCTATATATTATATTGTCCATTAGTGACATTGACAAATGTGACCGTTATGGTTTACTGTCCCAGGTGATGGGCATTTCCCAAGCCTTATAGTCTATGAGATCGATAAGATCATGACTAATATCCTTAATTACTATAATTATATATACATATATGTATAAACGTCCATTGGCGATGTCCATTGATTGGCCTTTGTAGCAAAATAAATTGTCTTTTAAGCAATGATAGATGTAGTCTATGACTCTTTGCCCAAAGGTGAAGGACTATGTTCAAACCTTAAAATCCCTGATCAAATAAGATTGCGGCTTATATATATTAATGTCCTCTGTGACAGGCCTTTTGTGCCATATCCTATATGTACTTTGCGACAAGGTCTTAGTGCCTTGTGACTATTAATGTCCTTCGTGACAAGCCTATGTACTATATTAATATGTCCCTCATGACGGACTTATGTTCCATATTTAAAAGTCCTTGTGACAAGCTTTTGAGTTGTCCAAAATCGACAATATGACAAAGACAGTTGTGATATTTTTTTGATCCCCTGTCAAAAAGATAATGAACTCGGTCCAAACCTTAAATGTCGTTGATGGTCCTTTTGTGACCGATGCTAAATGTAATGGATATACAATCTAATAACATTAATCAGGAATGTTCATAACCTATTAGCCTATATGGTTTAATGATCCAATGGCTGTTGTATGTTAGGTCATCTGGATGATGACTAACTGTTGTAATGAAACTAAGTAATTGTTTCATTTGGTATTAGGGACCAAGTCACGAGTATGGAAAACTCGGATAAGACAACCAACAACCGCATTATTGATGATGCGAAACATGCTATTGATGCTAAAATCGTGAACCTCAATGTCAACAAAGAAAATCTCCAAGCTTTGATTGAAGCAGCTGTTGGAAAAGCTATGAGAAAGGTCATGAGAAAGTTCAAGGAGCCAAATGTTACTTGTTCCAAATCTCATTTAAAACCACACTCCTTGCTCATGAGAAGAATTTTGTTCATGCCTCAAATTCGAAGTAAACCAAAAAGAAAAAGGGAGGAGGATAACTCCTAGAAATCTAAGAAAAAAAAAGGTTTGAGCTCAATAAGAACCAACAAAAGCCCAATAAGAAGCCTGTATGTAAGACCTGCTATAAAAGACACTGGGGACAGTGTCAATTGGAACAAAGGCTTAAGCGGTGTGGCGTTTGTAAAAGAACTGGTCATCAGTCTCATGAATGTAGAAACTTAAAGAATGCAGTCTGTTTCGGCTGTGGCGAGAAGGGCCACATCAGGACCAACTGCCCTAAAACTGTCAAGGAAGGTATAGCTAAGTATAGAAGGACTAAGAATGGAAGTGTCTAAACTCCCCTGATGAATGCCAGAGGCAGTTCATATCAATAATGGCACCAGGTACATCCCTTATTGTGAATCAATGATATTATTGCTAAGAATTATGTTTTGGTTCAGGTGCTAATAAGTCTTTCATAGATCATAAGCTTAGCAAACTTTAGAATTTTTCCCATAAGAACTCCATATATTAAGTAAAAGGGTAAAACTTACTGGCGAAAATAATAGGAACCATTTCCTCTATTCTTGTCAGAAATCTTCATTCGTAAAATCTAGAGTACTCTCTCTCCAGATGGAGTACGTCAATATATGTTATTTTATTTTATTATCTCATTGATTTCTATCAACTGCGAACACCAGACTGTATGATAAAAGCGCCATATGAGGATTGGTGTATCTTAATGTGTTCCATAGATTGCTTCCATGCCTGATCAGTATGGAGGTTTAATGCATGGAACCACTGAGATATCCCAATGGTCATATTGTACTAAAGTCAGCCGATGGTATACAAAGAAGATATCCAGAATAGAAATGTCCTTGTAAGGGTCATTAATTAAGGTATCCATGCATTCGTAAAGTAAATGTGTCATTTATCTGACACAGGCAATGATAGATGAACCGAAGCCTGAGATTTAGAATATCTCTGTAATCTCCATGTGTCTTGATTATCTTCTCCAAAGAACTACCCTGTTTACCTCCTAAGACAAGTAGAGTTAAGATTTACATCCCGCTTAGGGCTGCATTATTGTGAAAGCTCCATATCGATTAGTACCAACAATAATGGAAGAATCGAAACCCTAATTAAATGAATTTTAAGATAAAGGTTCATAAAACATAATTCATAATTCTAAGAGCTCCGGTATTATTAATTAAGAAAGACTGTTCATTATGCTAATGCATTGATTACCGCAACCTTATTTTGGCAACAATTAAGAATCGCCATTAGCTACCCAGGATCGTCGACTTGTTCAACTAACCATGAGGTTAGCTATTCTTTAAGATTGATTAATTAATAATCAGAATGACTATCTCACCCTAATTAAGTCTGTCTACAACTAATAGTTGTTATATAAATATCAAGGATGCCCCTTTGGAGACCTTGTATAGATGGAATGTCAAACGTCCATTTGATGGACAGAAGTTTGGTAAGTCTAATTATCAGGATCTGAAGTTACCCTGGTGACAATGGATAAGATTATACAAATCTGTGATCATCTGAAAGCTGCCAGTAATTGGCAGAAAAATCAATGCTGATGAGAGTTGCAAATCTCTTGAGTTATCAATAAGGAACAAGATTCAGCAGAAAGTACCACCCCAGAAAGGTGTGTTGCATTTTGATGTAACGGAAAAGTTAAACTCTAAATATATAGGACCATTCAAGAAAATTGGATACGTCAAGATCGGTAGCCTATAAGCTAAAACTTACCTAAGGAACTTGATGGTATTCACAATGTGTGCCACACTTGTGATTTCAGGATATGGCTAGCCGTTAAGTCAATAACATCATCACATATTGATATGTAGATTAATGAGAACTTATGGTTTATTTAGAAACCAATATCGATTAAGGATCGACATGTTAAGAAGCTCTGAAAAGAAAGTATGTACCTATTGTATAGGTCAACTGAGATGCCGTAGAGGCCCCATATATGTTGTAGACGTTAAGTCCATTATATGACAGAAAGTACTTCCATCCTCCGAGCAAATCTCGAGGTTGAGATTTCTTTTAAGGGGGTGAGGATGTAAAACCTCGTAAAATCACGACCAATGATGTGTTGACACGTGTACTAAACCCTAATGATGTCAAATGTTGACTATAAAGGACTAAATTTGCGAAAAATCAAAAACTTTGAATACCAAAGGACTAAAAGTGTCAACATGCTTAAACTAAGCCTCTTAATAACAATATACGGTATTCATATTCACAAATGAGCCATTTGTTGGTCAAGAGGAGCCATTTGCATAATTATTTGAAAGTTTGTCGAAGGGTTAAAAGCGTCAACATGTAAATTCTTAAATCTGAGTGACCTTTTAACAAACCAAGAGCCTCATGATAATTGATTACACTCTCGGGAATGCCTAATATTGGCCATTAAGGGATTTTACGCGAATATGTGAAATTACACGCAAGTTTACAAGTTAAAGGCGTTAAAAGCATCAAAATGTTTAATTATACCTCTGAGTGACCTTTTAAGGAACCCGAAGCATCGTGATGTTTGATAATACTCTCAAGAATGCCTAATATGGATAACATAGGGCTTTGACGCAATAAAATGATGATGCGCGCAAATTTACGCGTTAGAGGGACCAAAAGTGTAAACTTTTAAAACTACACCCTTGGGTGACCATTTAAGCCAACATAAGCGTCGTAATATTTAAGCATATGATCAGGAATACTCAATATGGGCCACGAAAGGTTAGATATCGTTAAACGATATTACGCGCTACTTTGTGCGATTAAAGGACTAAAAGCGACAATGAGCGAAACTACGCCTTAGAGAGGCCTTTTGAACAAACCGGGAACTCCGTATGACTCGGTCGCATTCCTGAGTATACCTAAGGTTGACCGTTAGCGGTTTTGAACCTTGTATTAACATGTTATGATGGATTAGAAACTTTCGTGCCAAAAGCGCTAACACAGGAAAGTTGAATAATAAGTAGTGGTGTGAGGGACTGTTCTTGTCAAACCATTAAAAGTTTCTTTTGAACTTGTATCCATCTGATTCAGAAATCAGAGGGACCAAATATGTCATTTTTATAAGATAAACAAGTTTAAAAATGCTGAAAAATAAGACAGGGACCAATACTGCAGATCTGCCAAACTTATTTTTGGGCCGGACCTCGTTGGCGGGCCACGACCACCAGGCCTAAAGCCTACGCGGGCCGCGAGTTACCCAAACAGCAGCACAATTTGTTGTTTTCTTTTATTTTGATGGTTTTTTCCATTCTAGTTTCTTCACAAAACCACTTTTGATCATTCTATGGTCATATTAACTTTTTTATTAACTGGTTTTACACCTGGAATAATCCTAGCAAACATCTACACACATGGCAAGATCATAACAATTCTACAAATCTATAAATAGGCTCAAATTTTTCACATTTAAACTTGCATCTCATTTCAATCTGCTATCTCTCTCAATTCTAAGAGGATCCTGATCATTTTGGGAACCTCCTTCAGCCCATAAGACCATTTGTAAGTGTCCTTTCGTGACTAGTTTAATTAATTTGGCTTTTAGAGCCAAAAAGTTAAGCGTTTTCGATAAATGCTTTGACTTTTAGCTAGACCATAAACGGTCAAGCCATTTTTCGCAACGAACATGGCTACGTGATCGTAATTAGGTAGGTGTTAAACCATCAAAAGGGCACCTCCTAATTATCACGTTTGCTTAGTTAATTGTCGGGTCAAAGTAATTAAAATAAAAGTCAAATGGGTCAGTTTTTAAATAAAATTCAAAACTAATAATGTAGAAGCTATAAAATCAGTTTTGTCACTTTAATAACTTGGTAAATATTAATTGAACATGTCTAGGCATGTTCACCTCCACAATTCTGAGTTTAGACTCGGTTCGCAACCGAAAGTCACAAAAGTTGACTTTTGATTTGATTTTCAGTTCTGGCCCGAATTAGCTTAGTTTAGTTATGCCTTATGGTTCCTTTGTGACCACATTATATGTTAGTATAACCCTCTGAGGTTATACTACATGGTCCCATAGAAATCTGAGTTATTTGCATGATTCCGTTAATATGCTTAAATTTGACTCTTATGCCCTTATGTTATAAAAATGAGATTTTTGAAAATGTGAGAGGACAAAAGGCTTTATTACTGATATATAAGTATGTCACAAAAATTTGACATCAGTTTCTGGTCTCAAACTAAAGTTATGCAAGATATCGTAAAACGAAACTTTTTGTTAATTAAATTACATTTTTAGGATAAATCATGTTTAAACCCAATTTTTGGCACCAAACTTATTACCTACTGTTATCATATAATTTTTAGGGATTTTTGGAAATTTTTGTCAGATTTTATACTGACCATAACATAGAGTTCTAGCATGAATTCGGTAATTGACGATAATGCCCTTTCCATTAATAAAATGAGATTTACATATCATTTACATACCAAACCTTTTCCTACTGATGTTATATGATAAATAAAATATTTTAAACAGTTAAGGCTGATCAAAATCTTTGAATTTCATAAACATCTCAAATATCGTCAAATATAGACTTTTACGATAATTAGGTGCATAGTATGGTTTAAAACCATAATTAACACCTAAGACTTGTTACCTAGTGATTTTAAAAATAAATTTTAATATTTTTACAGTAAGTACAAGTTGTGAACTCAGACTTCCAAATCTGTCCTTAAAAGCATATGTGAAATGACAAAAATGCCCATACGGTGCATAGTTTGGCCATAAATGGTAAACCTCACATATGTATGATATCCAACTGTTATAAATTTATAAAATAAGTATTTTTACTAAATATTTTAGACCAGAACCTCAGTTTACTATTAAACCTCTTTTATAAACTTTAAAATGACCAAAATACCCTTACGGGGCTTAAATTGGTTTTAAATTCATTTTGGACATAATTGTAGATATCCTACTGATATCACAACATATTTTAAGCATAATAACTTTGGAACTTGTACATGACTCATCCGGTTACCCGTTATGCTTATACGCGTTCGGTACGATTTATGTAACTGTTAGGGATGGATTTTCTAAACCTAAGGATCACGGATCCTCAAGTGCACCCAGGATCACGGATCCTCAATTCTGTTTGAATTAAGGATCCTCAGAAGACGTTGCAGGATTAAGGATCCAGGATCCTCGTTGTTATCCTTACACTAACGGTTGTTTCCACTATATTTAAACTTGTTTTGCAGGAGTATACGCAAAAGACCTAGTCTTGCCAAAATTCCATGGGAATATGCTTTCAATATTCTGCACGTGCATAGCTTAATGACCGTTTTAGAAATCGTGGGTAGCTTGCACATTTGGCGGATAGTTTGTTACTTAGTTTATTTCTATTATTAAAGGGGATAACAAGCTTGATAGTTAGAACAATTAGCAAACACACACACTCTCGCAAGCTTTCTGTAACTCACTGGCGATTACATACATTTTGCACACTAGTGATACTTGTAACAAGCTTGTTATCATCCCGAGTTGTAACGATCATTTGATTAATTATAGTTGGTGATCGGTAGTTTCCATCACCCGAGGTTTTTTATGCTGGAGATCATACATTGATCAAGGGCTTTTTCCTCGCATAAATCCTTGTGTCACTTGTTCATTTCATTTACTAGTTGTTCATACATTTGTTCATTGATTCAAGCATCATTCCTCACAAAAGAAGATTTGGTTGCATTATCCTAGTCTGATTTTTGACCAAAACAGTTTGGCGCCCACCGTGGGGCAATTGATGCTTCATTTCTTAAAAATTTTGTTCATTGTGTTCATTTCGGTTCATTATCTTCAACCATATGGCTTCTTCAGCGAAGAACACTTCAAGCTCTATGCCGGCAGTCACTTCTTCACAGGGCATTCCACCGTTGCCTCCAGCACCTTTTGGATCCCAGAAGAATGCTGAGAATCCTGTGAAGAAACCGACCCCCGTTTTCTAAAAACCACCAACTTCTGTTGTTTCTTCTAGCCCTACTAACAGTGATCTTTATTCTTTGATTGTGCAGATGAAGGGTTACATGCAACAGCAGGACAAAACCAACGAAAGGATCCTCCGGGAGATTGATGACATCAAGAAATTGAAGAGATCAGCGGAGGATCACTCTACTTTGATGCCGAGGGCGCTGAATTTCGACACTCCGGTCGTAACTTCCCAGCATTCTGCAGCTCCAGATGTCCAATGCCAGGGTGGATCAACAGGAATGCATTCTGGATCATCGGCAATGTCACAGGCTCAAGGATCCTCTTTCCAGCCTTCAGGATCTTCATTTCAGCATCAGGGATTCTTCACCAGTTTAGGAGGATACATGGGGACGCAGCCAATTCAAGGATCCTCCTCCCAGGTTCAAGGATCCTCTCAGGTTCAAGGATCATCCTCTCAGGTTCAGGGATCCTCCTCTCAGGTTCAGGGATCCTCCTTTCAGGTTCTAGGATCCTCATCTCAGGTTTACGGATCCATGGATTATCCTCCAAGACCCCCATTCACAGCACATCAAGGACCTAACATCTTCCAGGATCAAGGATTCTTAAGAAGTGTGCAATCCAGAAGTTCAGATGTCCATCTAGGAGACTTCATTCCAATGCAGACCATTGCTTCTTCTGGTCCTTCAGTCATACCAGAATCCCGTCAATATGGATTCACATCTGGAATTCCAAACTTGAATCCTTCGGGAGGTAACACTTTGAGTAATTCTTATAACACTAACCATGGCTTTGTGTAGGATACAGGTATCAATCAAGCTATGGCTAGGGAATTACAAAAACTGAAGGATATGATATCCAGCGTTCTAGGAGTGGTTAAGCCCATTCCTGAAATTGCAGATGGAAGCCACAAGATATCTCACTTTGCACCACCCATTTGTGATGTAGAAATCCCAAAGAGGTTTCAAATACCAACCATGAAGCTATATGATGGTTCGACGGATCCAGAAGAACATGTAGCTCAATATAGAGAAAGGATGGAGATCAATCCCATCCCGGAGAGGTTAAAAGAAGCATGTCTATGCAAGGGTTTTGGATCCACATTAACAGGATCGGCTCTTAAATGGCTGCTAAGTCTCCCCCTTACTCTATTACTTCATTTGCAAATCTAGTTAATCTGTTTAATAGCCAATTCTCATGTAGTAGAAAATTTGAACGTTTAACTAGTGATCTATATAGGGTAACACAAGGTCAAAATGAATCACTTAGAGATTATATCACTAAGTTTAGTAAAGAATCCTTAGATATTCCTAATCTGGATATTGCTACGGCTGTGGAAGCCTTTAAAATGGGTTTACTTAGGGATTCACTGTTCTATGATGATCTTGTCATGACCCCTTGCTGGAATCTTGATGAAGTAAGAATCGGGGCCCTTAGATTCATCCGACTAGAGGATGATAAAAGGATCCAAGAAAGACTGGAAGGATCCTTGAAGCAGGAAAAGCAAGGATCCTACTTCAAGAACAACAAGTCCAAGTCTTACAACAAATCTGATAATCAAAGCGTGCATGCAGTCGAACGGGAAGAGGATGATGAAGATTATCCTCCAATTTCTGAATATTGCTTTTCTGTTGATAACAATGAACTAATCCTTGCAATGCAGAACCTAGGTGAAAAAGCAAGATGGCCCAGAAAAAGTGATAAGCCAGCTGCAACAAAAGACAAATCCAAATGGTGTGCATATCATGAAGATTTTGGTCATCTCACTGAAGAATGTATTGCACTGAGAAAAGAGATTGGTTACTTGTTAAGCAAAGGGTACTTGAAGGAGCTTTTGGGAAGAAAAAAGTCAAGGATCCAGGATCCTAAAAAGGTTTCAGAAAGAGCTCCTGCTCCTCCGGCAAATGCACAAGTTATAAACTTCATATCCGGTGGATCAGACATTTGTGGTACTTCCTTTTCAGCAGCCAAGAGACATGCCAAGGAAACAAAGATCGATAATGGGGATAGACCCATCCGAACCTCTACTGTTACAAAGGAAAAAGTTATAACTTTTGATGAGAATGATCGTGTTGACGTTCAGGATCCTCATCATGATGGTCTTGTTATTACCTTATTTATATCTAACCATTTTGTTCGCAGGATCTTGATAGATGGAAGGAGCTCAGTAAACATCATTCAGCTTGATGTCCTCAAGAAAATGAACATCCCTGAATCGGATATTATCCCAAGATCCTCAGTTCTTGTGGGATTCAGTGGAGAAACCAAGAATACATTAGGGGACATTAAACTTCCCATCTACATAGAAGGACTTCATTCTTATAAAAAATTTTGTGTTATAGATTGCTTATCCTGTTGCAATGTTATCCTTGGCAAGCCATGGATACATGACATGAAGGCAGTTGCATCTACATATCATCAGTGTGTAAAGCTTCCTAGTCCATGGGGAGTGATAGAGATTGAGAGTGACCAACAAGAAGCAAAGAATTGCTATACCTCATCAATGAAGCCAGCCTCAAGACCAAGGGAGCAACAGCAATTAAAGCATCCTCCAAGAGATGTCCTGGAGGCGAGAGAACAAGATGTGAAAGATATCCTTATGGATCCTCATGATCCTGAATCCAAAGTCTTTATAGGATCAGGGATCCTCAGCAACATTGAACAGGATTTGATATCCTTCCTCAAGAGGAGAAAAACTACCTTTGCCTGGAAGCATGAAGACATGACAGGTATCTCTAAAGATATAATTACTCATAAGCTTGGCATTGATAGGTCATTCAAACCCATACATCAGAAGAGGAGGAAGTTTGCACCTGAGAGGAATGCTATTATCCAGGAGGAGGTAGATAAACTGCTCCGAGCAGGTATGATTAGAGAGGTTAAGTATCCAAGATGGTTAGCCAATGTGGTTGTTGTTCAAAAGAAAAATGGAAAGTGGAGGGTATGTGTCGATTTTACTGATTTAAACAAGGCATGTCCCAAGGATCCTTTCCCATTACCCCACATTGACTCCATGGTGGATGCTTCCGCGGGTCATGAGTTGTTGACTTTTATGGATGCTTTATCTGGATTTCAACAAATTCATATGGAACCATCTGACCAAGAGGATACAACCTTTATGACCCCAACTGGTATCTATTGTTATATTGCTATGCTATTTGGACTAAGGAATGCAGGTGCTACTTATTAAAGGCTAGTCAATATGATGTTTAAGGAACAAATAGGACACACTACAGAAGTCTATATAGATGACATGGTTGTTAAGTCCAAGAAAGCTGAGGATCACCTTAGAGACCTGGAGGAAGCATTTGATATCCTTGACAGATTCAATATGAAATTGAATCCTTCAAAGTGTCACTTTGGTGTTAAAGCAGGCAAGTTCCTAGGCTACATGGTAACAAAAAGAGGCATAGAAGCAAGTCCAGAGCAAATCAAGGCAATTGTGAATATCAAATCTCCTGCAAATGCTAAGGATGTGCAGAGATTGACAGGGAGGATCGCAGCCTTGAACAGGTTCATATCAAAGTCATCAGAAAAATGCAAGGAATTCTATGAAATTTTGAGAAAGAACAAGAAATTTGTGTGGACTGAAAAGCATGAGAATGCTCTCAAAGCCCTTAAGGATTACCTATCCTCAGCTCCTGCCTTGATGAAACCAGAAAAAGGGGATATATTATCCTTATATCTAGCCGTATCCTCTAATGCAGTAAGTGCAATCCTTGTTAAGGATCACGAAGGTACACAACATCTTGTCTATTATGTAAGTAAGAGTTTGCTTGATGCTGAATCTAGGTATTCACATTTAGAAAAACTTATCCTTGCTTTGATTATGGCATCTACTAAACTAAGACATTATTTTGAAACTCATGCCATTATCGTTAAGACTAACTTCCCAATTAAGAATGTTCTCAGGAAACCTGAAATGTCAGGGAGGATGGCTAAATGGGCAGTGAAGCTTAGTACTTATGATATAAGATATGAACCAAGAACTGCCATTAAATCCCAAGCCTTAGCTGACTTTGTGGCAGATTTTAGTAGTGACTTACAAAGAGAAGCTGAGTTGGAAGTTCAGCAGCTTGAAGAGACTAAGGATCATTGGATACTCTTCACTGATGGAGCCTCTAATGTCAAAGGAACAGGACTTGGAATACTACTAAAATCGCCACAGGTGGACATAATACCCCACTCAATAGCTTGTGAGTTTCAAACTACTAATAATGATGCTGAATATGAGGCCTTGATAGCTGGTTTGCAAATTGCCAAGCATATGAGGATCAGGTATCTTGAGGTACATGTAGATTCATTGCTAATTACTAATCACTTTAATGGATCTTATGCTGTTAAAGGTGAACGACTAATCAAATACCTAGAGATAGTCAAGGAATTGGCACTCTCTTTTGTTTCCTTTAGTTTATCATAGGTACCTAGAGAAGAAAATGCAGAAGCTGATGCATTAGCTAATCTTGGATCATCATTGAAGATCCCAGAGGATATCAAAATTCATATCATCCATATTTTGGCTTATGCTATTGAGGATCATTTAGCTATGGAAATAGAAGAGGATTCTGCAGTCGTTCCCAGTGATAATGCACAATCTCATTAAGGATCATGGATCCTTCCAATTATGAGATATATACAACATGGAGAGAACCCCAGGGCTTTCAAAATCAAGGTATCTCAATTTACAATATTAAATGACATGTTATATAAACGATCTCTTGCAGGTCCATATCTAAGGTGCATAGAGGATCCTGAAATTCAAGAAGTCCTAAAGGATTTTCATGAAGGAGGTTGTGGAAACCACACTGGGGGCAGGGCATTGTTCTCAAGGATCCTTAGGACAGGATATTATTGGCCTACTATGAAGAAGGATGCTGTGGATTATGCCAAGAAATGTGATGCTCGTCAGAGACATAGTAATATCCTTCATCAGCCAGCAGAGCTCCTGCATCCTATATCCTCTTCTTGGCCATTCATGAGATGGAGAATGGATATAGTTGGTAAACTTCCCAAAGCACCAGGAGGAAAAGTGTTCATGCTTGCCATGAATGATTACTTCTCCAAGTGGATAGAGGCTGAAGCCTTTTCTCAAGTCAGAGAAAAAGAAGTGATATCCTTTATTAAAAGAAATATTATTACTAGATTTAGTATCCCTTCTGAAATTGTTTGTGATAATGGATCCCAATTTATTGGGAGTAGAACTACTAACTTTTGTGACAGCTGGGGGATTAAGATGATAACACCAATACCATTCCACCCACAAGCTAATGGTCAAGCAGAATCATACAACAAGATCATCATCAACAACTTGAAGAAGAAGCTTGGGTCCAAGAAAGGAAAATGGGCAGAAGAGTTACCTTATGTGCTATGGGCTGATAAAACAACCCCCAAGAATGCTACTGGTTAGACTCCATTTTCTTTAGTGTTTGGAGCAGAATCAGTGATCCCTACAGAGATGGTGGTTCCTACTGCTAGAACAAGCATCCGTGATCCTGAGGGAAATGCCGAAAACTTGATTCAAGATTTGGATACGATAGAAGAACTCAGGGATTTGGCAAGGATAAGGATGGCCAGTTATCAGCAAAGGATGGATGGAGCCTACAATAAGAATGTCAGGATCAGAAAATTCCAAGTTGGTGACATGGTATTGAGGAAAGCATTTCAGAATACCACAAATCCTGCTGATGGAAAGTTGGCAACAAAGTGGGAAGGCCCCTACCTGATTGAAGCTGAGGCAGGAAAGGGGGCATATCGATTGCTAACAATGGAAGGTGATTTGCTACCAAGAGCTTGGAATGCTATCCACCTGAAGAGATACTTCATGTAATAAGGATCCATGATCCTTAGCTATTTTCGTGTCCGATGTTCATGAAGGATCCTTAGAGGATAAATGATCCTCATTCTGGTAATGATCTAACCTCAATTTATCCACTCACTAGAAATAAAAAGCCATTTAGTGACATACAATAAGTGCCACAAAAAATCAAATAAGTGCCACTAAAGGCCCTTATTGGAATGAGCGGCACACACAAAAAGTGCCGCTAGAAGCGGTGACGCTAAAGCCTTTCGGTGGCACTTCTTTTGTGTGCCGCGCATTTTAATAAGGCCTTTAGTGGCACTTTTTTGTGCCGCACATTTCAATCGGATCTTTAGTGGCACTTTTTTTATGCCACTACAAACTTTAGGGTTTTTAGTGACACCTAATTTTTGCCACCAAAAACACATCAAATTAAATGCCACTATAGTCATTTATCATATTAACTGTAATTAACTAAAGTCATTATTTATTTACAATATTAAATAAAAATAAAAATAAAACTATAAAATGTAGAAATTGTAATATCATCACTTCAATTAAAATTCCAAGCATCTAACAAGTGTCAATTTAGTAATAACCAAACATATAGAACACAAACTAACAAATGTTTGAATAAAAACATGAAACTTCATTGCAATCATGAACCTCTTTTAGAATCTGTTTGAATAAAAACATGAAACTTCATTGCAATCATAAACCTCTTTTTCCACAATATTCATGTGAATAAAATGATCTTCATGTTAACTCTTTTCTTAGCAATGATACTAGTGGATACCAGCTAAAAAAGTAAACCATTTTAATATGCAAACAATGACGAAACTATTCGATGTGCAAATAATAAAATATTGTCCACTACTTATGTAAAAACTGGGAAGATAAAAGTAATTACCATTATCATTATGGCTTCTTTCAAATGATATATGATTAACTGATAAAGGGTTGTTAGGGACCGAAGAAACAATACCAGGGACCTATACATATAACTGAAAACATATGTTCGTACATAAATTCGTAACTATAAAGAGAACAAACAGTGGTACATGCAAGTACCTTTATGTTCACATTGCTAAGAAAGACAAGATGATATTTTACCATAGTTCTTGCCTCACATTTAATTTTCTCCGCCTCCGATGTTTTGATGCTTCTCTTCTAATTTGGAATAAAACTGAAGTAAAATGAACATAAATTATAAAAATAAAGAGAGAATTAGCATCCTGGTAGCATCCTTAAAAGATTCTACTGAACAAGGGTCGTCATCATCCAAATGCTTCTTGTTATCTGGCAGCAAAGGCTTCCTTGCTATTCGAGGACGAACTGCTTGAACCCAAAAGAAAGAAAAAAGAAAGTACTATTTAGATCAAAACTTTTGAAAATAACTTAGCATTCAGCATGGGCACTTCTTACCTCATTTGTATTCTTTGTAAGTTGGGCAAGAGAGATACTTAAATGAGATGGCTTGACAGAAATATTGGAATCAACCTAAACAACCAAGAGCGGATTAACCATTTTGGAAGCACAAAGCAACATAAAAATCCAAGGCCCTTTTCCAAAATATATTTTGTTTACAATCCTAACACGCTGGAATATAATGAAATTAGCTAAAAGTGTCAATTTTTATGTACTTATCTAAACCAGATCAAACTCAAACTGGTGAAACAGACAATTTATTGGATTAACAATTTAATATTCAAGAACCAGGTTTAAGAATTTTTTTTAATGTTTTTGAATAACTTTTTAGACCCCTATTCCACCTAACCTTGCATTTGCAAGAAATTGAACTCATACCACTTTTATGGGGGGCTGGAACCATAATACAAGACCACTAGATGATGGCTAAGAACCAAGCAAATTAACTTACTTGTCGATCGTTGATGATAACAAAAATCAGTTATGAAGCAAAAATGGGGAAAATGTGGCCATTACATTGCGATCCATTGGACGATTCCACCGACAATTGCCCTTCCAAACAATTGTTTCCAAATTTCTAATGATTTTGCTCCATTTCTCTGTTTCCAAATTTCCAATGATGCGCATCATGAATAGGGTTACCAAACATCAATATACTTGATTTGTCAAAACTTGTAAGATTAAAAATTAATTTCCCCACTGCAACAAAGTCTACCCTTATGTGAACCTGTACCAATAATCATTGTTATATTAACCTGAAGAGTGAGTAAGTTTGTGTGTACAGACACATTATAATTGATTACCTGGTTTCCAGTCCGTAGGTTGGGTTCAGCCCATTGCTATAGCTATTATATGTGAGAGAGAGACCGAAAACGATAAACTAGAACCACAAGAATATTGGACAACTGAAGACGATTTTAACCACGAAAAGTGTTCTAAAAACTTCGCATGCCCTTCACACCTGACACATTATGATTCCAATGGGATAAACTAAATGTCGATCACCTCTTGTTTAAAAGCGAGCGATATTGAAAACATGATCAATTCTTTAGAGTTTGAAATCGTTGGAGCGAGCAAAAAGAACTACAAAACATCATCATCCAGATATTACATCCACCCTTTAACAAGATTTTGCTAGTAAACTACATTTTCCATCATCATACACCATGAAACTTGCTCAAAAGCTAAACGATGGCAAACCAGCAGGGTTGATTACATACATGAGACCGATGGACCGCACATGTCTGATGCATTTCTGTCCTCACTAGCATCCGCCATATTAAAGCGTTTTTTTCCAGAGGTTCATCTCAATCCACAAGCACATTACTTTCTATTACAATGGGTTGATCCTTGGTTATATTACCTGAGGTACTTTCCCCATCAGCCATCTGCATACATCACCAACTAATGAATTAAACAAACTTCTTATTAACAAAATACAAATAACAAACATAGCTCACCAGTAATAAAATACACTCTCAACCCCACCATTTATCTCCTCAAAAGCCCCAGAGACATCTTTATCAAATTCCTCTATTTCTATCTTCACTTGTTCCACCTTAGACCATTTTCCATTACAAACCCCCCCCCCCCCCCCAAAATATATCGCAAAAACATGGATCTCTAAAACCCATAACACCCCAAAAAAAACCCTAAATTAGACAAACAAAGCAACCGCCCACACATATTCAATTAAATACCAATAATACAATCAAACATAAGTCAATACATACTTTAACAAGATATGTAGTCAACAACCATACATAAAGTTAAAAACTTGAACTCGAATTCCAGATAAAAACTAGGGTTTGACGAAAGAAAGTGACAAATATCAAAGATACAAAGGTTAGAAGGTGATACCTGAACCAGTGGATTGACGCTGATGATAAGAAAAGATGAAGAAGACGAAAAATTAGAGAATTTTATCGCATCCCTGTTGGAGCTATGTCTTACACTTAAACTACTGACGACCCCGTTCTCCAAAACTAGCAATTAGAAACTACCTACAACCCTCGTTCTCCAAAACTACAAACTCCAAAACTAGAAATTAGAAACGGTGAAAGTACTGAATTTGGGGGGAATTAGAATCGAAAGCGGGATTTGGTTTAGATTGAAAAATATTAGGAGGGAACTGGATGTATTTCGGGGAAAAGTTAAGAGAGAAATTAATTTTTTAAATTTTACTGACTAAGTGTTAAATAAAAAAATGCTTGATTACAAAAGTATAGAAATAGTAATATGTAAATCAAAATTTACAAGCATTAGTATGTTAGACGTTAAAAATTAAGAACATTTTTATATGAGTACTCAAGTTTGCCTAGGATTCATCAAGCGAAACTCGTGAT
Organism: Helianthus tuberosus; assembly: GCA_030545235.1. Taxonomy (NCBI): domain Eukaryota; kingdom Viridiplantae; phylum Streptophyta; class Magnoliopsida; order Asterales; family Asteraceae; genus Helianthus; species Helianthus tuberosus. The sequence goes on along the minus strand of JARYGA010032365.1, from coordinate 106,375 downwards.
CACATTGCCGTATCATTTTTTAGAATAAATTCTACGGGGAGAGAAATGAGTGAAGATAATATTTTATTATTTCAATGAGGAAAAGAGAAAAATTTGATGTCGATTCTAATGCCAAAAAAAAGGAATAGTTTCATATGTAAAGTGCCATTAAAAACCTATTTTAGTGGCATAAAAACTAAATGCCACTAAAAGGAGTGCTAAACAAGTATGGCATACAAAAGGTGCCATTAAAAACCTAAATTAGCGGCACAAAATGTATATGCCATGAAAAGCGTGTGCCACTAAATGACATTTTTTTTGTAGTGACTTCTTTAATTAACTTATATACAAGGAGAAGGATCCTGGATCCTTTATCCTTCTTTCATTTAGTTCTGAGTTTTGCAGAAGGTTGATATATCATTAGCGAAGGATCAAGTATCCACAGAAGTCTCCTAAGTTTTATGGGCTTATCCCCAGTCTTTTGGGCTAGTCCCCAGTTTTTTGGGTCTGTCCCCAGTTTCCCCAGTAGCGCACGATGATCCTGGTGCAGTTCAAGGCAATGGGACCAGTACTCGCTTTAGGGGCTGACAATTTCATTGTACTGGCTGTATTCAGGATCATGCGTATAATGGTAGATGTACCATACATTCGTTCCTAACGTTTCTAACGTTTTCACGTTAGCTAAGGTTTTGGTATTTTCATGTCACTAAGTTTGCATAGTCGCCAGTGAGGGCCATACTCCAGTTTACACAAGATCCTTTGGGCTTGTCCCCAGTTTTTTGGGCTTGTTCCCAGTTTTTTGGGATTGTCCCCAGTTTATTGGGCTTGTCTCCAGATTGTTGGGCTTGTCCCCAGTCGCTAACTCTTCTCTTATATTGGCTTAGTCCCAAGTTATATTCCATTTCAGGTTTTTGAAGCTAAACAACTAAGGATCCTTGATCCTAACCTTTTATTAAGGTTTGTCTTTTGGTTAGGATCCTAACTTAGATTCTCAGGTATGATTCTTAATCACCTTAATTTTATTCTTTATTTATTTAAGTGACCCTTATTCTTTGACAACAGGATACATGATCCTTAAGTTATATCACTTTTTTGAATTTTTTGATTATAGGATATTTGATCCTTGATCATATCCTAAACTTTTTGACATAATCTACTAAACTTTTGTTCTTAACTCATGAATTCAAACAAAATGCATCATAACAATTGAAAGGTAAAGTATTCACAAATATAACAACACATAAGATAGTCAAAAGATTAAGCTTTTATTTATTTAGCAAAAGGTTAACCTTCTTAAGGTTGTCAAAATTACCTACCCCAAGCATCTACCAGCAATCCGTGGCCTGACCGCTGGGGTAGGTAAAGGGTGTCCATGATAATATGTTCGAATAAGTGCAGGAATAAAAAGACGGCATGATCACAATGGCTTCATCCCCCAAACAGAGGATCCCTCCACCATTTGTTATCCTACCTATTGTTTGAAGGATCAGTGATCCTTAAACCTAAGAACTATTGTTTAGAGTTATTACAGACCCACCATTGTTCAAAAACATCAACAATCAAAAAACTACCAAACCCAAAAAAAATGGGCTCCAGCCGCGCCTAGAAAAATCCATCATCGTCCATTGTTGCAGCCTACACCTTCGCTGCATCACCACCAGCCGCTGCATCCTCAGCTTGATCCTTCACCCCGCTGCCACTGGCTTCGATCATCAGGACCCCTTCAGTCTCCTCCTCATCATCCAGCTCTTCAAGCCTCTTCTTCCAGCCCTCTTGGTCCCAGGCAGTCCTGTCAAAGTTAGGATCCTCAGCTTCCTTTGCCATCTACAGTTTAATCTTGAGCATGGGAATGGTGGCAGAAAGCTTAGCACCCTCCATCACTTCAGCCTTCTCCTGATCAGCAGTGATGTGGGCCATGACAAGCTGTTTTTTCGCCAAGTTGAGCTCCTTCTCGAGGGTAGAGATGGTTTGATCCTTAGCCAGGAACAACTTTTGGAAGTCCAGCTCCTTTTGCTCAGCCTCTTCAGTATAGGAATCCATAAGCATATGGATCTCAGCAAATTTCTGCAAAAGAATGACACGCATCAGGATCCATTATCCTCAATATGGGTAGAACAGATTTAAGGATCAAGGATCCTTACCTCAGAGACGTATTCCTCAAGCTGATGCTGGAGGAGAGGCAGGCCTTCAAGACTGTTAGTGGTTTTTCTCTTCTTTCCACCCTTGCCTTTGGTGCTGACAGCCCTAGGATTTGGGATGCTGGGACTAGAAGCAGCTTGTCTCTTGGCAGACTTGGGGGGAACGTATGCATCAAGGTCACTGAAGCTGAAGCGAGAGGCTGATTTTGTAGACTTTCCAGCACCTACAAGTGGCAAACAACAGATAAGTATCCTTAATCTATATTTATTTAATCACACATAAATGTAAATACTTACTTGACATGGTGACTGAACCAGAGGATACTTCTTGTGAATCCTTTGTTTTGGCCTGGAATGTTCTAACTGCAGGATCAAGGCTCCAAAAGGCAGCGATTCTTTCTTTTGTTGCAGGTGACTCTATGAGGTGAGAAACTGAGATAGCTGCACACAAAAGACAGAAAAGGATCAGTTATCCTTAGAAGAAACAGAATCACCCTATGATCCTTCTATAAGGATCCTATATCCTACCATGGGTGGTCCACTTTTTGGGGAGATCTTTCCCATCTGGAATAGAATCTCTCCTAACAAAGAATAAACGGTTTTTCCAGTGGGTATCATTCTTTGTGGTCTTAAGAATTGGATGAGGATCACCGGGCTTATGTTTGAACAAGAAACGGTGTGAGCCATGGCTGACAAGATTGTACAGTTCGGCCAATTCCGACATTCCCATCTCTATAACTTCCTACTCAATAATGTTTTCTAGGGTATGCAGAACCCTCCACATCATCGGCATGGCCTGGATATAGCACATACCGGTGAGTGCAAAGAAAGATTAGGTAAAGGCAGGGAAAGGATAGGAGAATCCTATCAAGAATGGGGTGGCCAAAAAAGCAACCCAAGTGTTGGAGACGGAGTCACTTTTGGCAGTAGGGTCAAAAGGTTTAGAGACGGTGTCCGCCGGGAAACAATGGAAAATCCGGTCAATCTCTGGGTCGGTAAAGCGGCATAGCTCAGACGAAGGATTTTTTATGATGCCTTGGCTTTTCAAGGAATCATCCGTCTTTGGATCCTTGGCTGGTGAGGATCGAAGAACCATTTTCGCCATGGATGATAAGAAAAGAGAAGATCAGAATAAGCAGATGAAGAGAGAAGGGGAAGAGAGATACCTATTCCAATCTTTGAATGAGGATTTAAAGGGAAGTATCGCTCGAATTTAAATGCAAATTGATCCTTATCTCTAACCTATATATAATGATGATTCTGCAGGTTGTCACTTCGCTAACGCATGATGTGTAACGGCTAGTCCTGCTCTAACGGCTATATATACGTTATTTAGTTCGTTGCAGATAAGATCAAAAATATGACTCATTAAGTTGTATTTTATTCCTCATATTTTGGGGGCAATTGTTAGGGATGGATTTTCTAAACCTAAGGATCACGGATCCTCAAGTGCAGCCAGGATCACGTATCCTCAATTCTGTTTGAATTAAGGATCCTCAGAAGACGTTGAAGGATTAAGGATCCAGGATCCTCATTGTTATCCTTACACTAACGGTTGCTTCCACTATATTTAAACTTGTTTTGCAGGAGTATACGCATTGGACCTAGTCTTACCGAAATTCCAGGGGAATATGCTCTCAATATTCTGCACGTGCATAGCTTAATGACCGTTTTAGAAATCGTGGGTAGCTTGCACATTTAGCGGATAGTTTGTTACTTATTTATTTCTATTTTTAAAGGGGATATCAAGCTTGATAGTTAGAACAATTAGCAAACACACACACTCTCGCAAGCTTTCTGCAACTCACTTGCGATTACATACATTTTGCACACCAGTGATCCTTGTAACAAGCTTGTTATCATCTCGAGTTGTAACGATCATTTGATTAATTATAGTTGGTCATCGGTAGTTTCCATCACCCGAGGTTTTTTATGCCGGAGATCATACATTGATCAAGGGCTTTTTCCTCGCATAAATCCTTGTGTCACTTGTTCATTTCATTTACTAGTTTTTCATACATTTGTTCATTGATTCAAGCATCATTCCTCACAAAAGAAGATTTGGTTGCATTATCCTAGTCTGGTTTTTTTCCAAAACAGTAACTAGTTTGATAAACAAGCAGAAACGGGTCAAACCTTATCAGTTTTACTTCAAAATCCAGAATGTATTTAGTTCACCCATTTTAGATAAGTCTTCATACTTGTCGGGTCTAAATCACATTCCAATCCGGTCACCGCTTAATCTAGCGTTTCGTATCGTAAACCTTTCTTTAAAACTAACTGGTCTAACTTACAACTTAAATAAGACCCGTTAGTAATCTCATAGGTTAATAAAAGCCTTCATTCCAGATTAGGAGCCCCGATAAAAGCTACTTGCACTAGTTGAGTACATTATACGGCTGAGTAGATAAATCTTGCATTTAAAAGCTCAGGTAAATAGTTTTAACTTATTTTCCCTTATACGGGCTTGGGATACGGTAAATTATTACCGCTTGGTCGGGTATTGAATATTTAATCGATTATTGGTTAAATCATTGAGAGAACCCGTTTTAATCTGTCTTGTTTGATACAAAGCATTTGGGGATTAATGACCGTGTCCTGGATATCCTTGGCATCATTTAAATGGAAATGGCCACGACCTAAGCACGGGGTGTAGGCATACACCTGACAGTTGCGATAAGGTTTCTTTTCCCCAAAAAGGGAATTAAGATACAAGGTATAACCACACGTGAGAATAACTCCTTGTGGACTATATTAGTGGTGTGTCTATTAATCATGAATCGGCTTCTATCCCGGGCCCTGAACGTACGACAAACATGTAAATCTGTATACAAGATTATATATATAATTGTCCCAAGTTATAAAAGATTATTTGTGCCTTGTGCATTTAAATCAATTTTTCTTAAATGTTTTCAAAAGAGTCAGTTAATTGTATTTACCAGTGTAAACTGACGTATTTTCAAAAGACTAAGTGGCAGGTACTACACTAATTGGCTGGAAGCTTCTGGGCAATAAGTAGAGGATCTTGCAAGTCCGTAATGCCTTATGTCTGTTGAACACGTTGTGTAATTGATTAGATCCGCATGTGGATTTAATATTACAAGCTCGAATGTAATTATCTTTTCAGTATTTTCTGATAATTGGGTTTGTAATAATATTTTATATTCCAAGACTTCCGTTGTGCTATTCTGTGTATGTTTGACTATGACGATATCAATCTTACATCACGATACTCCCCATCGGGCCCGCCAGGCTGAGCTGTAAATATCAGGGTGTGACATCACCTATACGCAATGCGCTAGCCGATCTTGGGGCTAGCATCAATCTCATGCCCGCATCAATGTTTGACCAACTTGGACTAGGTAAAACAAGCCCCACAAAGATGAGCATACAACTCGCCGATAGGTCTATCAAGTATGCACAAGGTGTCGCCGAAAATCTGTTGGTAAAAGTCAGAGACTTTGACTTCCCGGCCGACTTTGGCATACTCGATATGGAGGAGGACACCGAAGTACCACTCATTCTAGGAAGACCATTCCTAGCCACCGCTCATGCGATGGTGGATATGAGTGGAGGAAAGTTAACGTTAAGGGTAGGAGACAAAGAGATGCAGTTCAGGGTTGGGAAAAGAGTAGAAGACGACGACCCGGTCAACTACATGAAAGTCATAGACTCAAGCTTGGATAATGCTCCCCGACGGTGCAACATGGGATGCAAAACATCCCACTTGGGTAACATATGACTGGCTTTGGGGCTAGCCAAGGACCCTTATAAACATGGCACACCACGGAGGCATTCCGCGGGACTATCCCTAGTTATAGTTTAGATTAACTTTTATGTTTTCTAGTTTAGTTTTAATTTTCAGGAATAAAACACACTCGGAATGGTGGAGGTTACTAAGGAAAACTTGAACCCACACCCCAAGCACAAAAACAGAGCCTCCCGACAATTTTTCTTCACTGCAGCAAGTTCAGCAAGGGGCCGTGCTCAGCCCAACACGCCCCCGTGCCCAAGGATCTGCAGAAAACACCCAGTTCAGGTAACTGGACACGGGGCCGTGCTCACCGAACACGCCCCCGTGCCCAGCCTTCTGTTAATTATGATACAGGCGATCTGAACACGGGGCCATGCCCGGACCAACACGGGCCCGTGCCCAGACGCCCAGTAACATAAATTTTTGTTTTTAAACACCTTTTAACACATACAATCAACCTAAAAACTTATTTTTGGGACACATTGAGGACAATGTGTAATTTAAGTGTGGGGGGGGGGGATGCTAAAACCTTGAATTTTGCAAGTCCTAATCACAAGCCTTACACAAAACTCTATTGGAACCGCTAATCACCCCAAATTTTTTTCAAAAACTTTTCGTTTTTTTACTTATCTTGGTTTAATTTGGAAAAACAAGTTCTAAAAGGTTTTATTTTTACAAATTTACAACCGATAGCGTCGTGATAAAAAAAGCACCAACATAAGAAAATTATGAAACGGCATGACAAATCTAGCTAAAATTTGATTATATATACTTGATCACATTATAAACTCATTCCCACAAAAAGTGAGTTTTGAGCCTTTATTGAGCATACAAGCATACATCTCTAAAATAAATGCTCAGTTTTCATTTCTTGTGTGAATAGCCGCTTGGTTTCTTACGACTCTAGAACTTGCCACGGTGACACATTCCCGGTCCTTACCAACTTAAACCCAAGTAAGTAAATGACGGAGGCATTAGGACTAACCCCATTTTCTTTTCAACACCATTATTTTTCATTTTCTTTTTCACCTACCCAAAAATCCCCCTAGTTAACCCCTTTGAGCCTAAACCTTTTCGTTTCTAAACCCACAAAACAAACACCATTTACCCACCAAAACCTTTTTCTTTTAAATCCTTTATTTTAGTGAAAAGCTCGGTTGTCTCGTGACCTTCTTTATCAAAAAATGAAGTTTAGCAATAAACAAACAAGTTCCTCAAAGAAACTTTGTTTGAAAATGTTTAGTTTGAATAAAAGTCACAAAAACAAAAGGTTTTACGACGACCGACGCTTTTTACGCTTTTAGCCCTTTTTACTAACCACTAACCCAAAACCACCTACCTTTAACCCAAGCCTAACCCTTCCCCAACTCTTCTTGATATTTACAAAGGTTTTTAGTTAAAAAGGAGGAGGATTGATTGCTTGGCAAGCATATGGTAGAAGTAAGTTCCATGCCGGTCTCGAGTGTTTCACAAAAATTCATCTTCGGCCGAGTGTTGAGTGATCTCCCGTGAGGTATGTGAACTTGTATATAAATGGAATTCTAAAAAGGCATGTTATGCCCAAATAAGTAATTTCTCTTATGAAACATTCAAATGAATCATAACGAATAGGATTGTAAATAGCTTAAAAATAAAACCCAATAAAGATCTTGGATTCCCGACACTCAAGACAAGCCCAAAACTTCTCTTCTACCCATTCCATTTGGGTGTGTAAGCCACACAATAAAGAGTTTTGCTTGAGGACAAGCAAAGATTCAAGTGTGGGGGTATTTGATATGTGCAAAATGCAACATATAAATTACATCAAATGAGGCATAAAACTAACCTTTTTTTAGTACTAATGTTGGAAAAAGTGTGCTTTTGTCTTCCTTTTGTATTTTCAGGACCAAATGAGCTTAAATGAACAAAAGGAACAAATATGTAGCAAAAACTAACATAAATACAAAGAAAAGGAATAAACGTGGCATGCCCGACCCCTCGACAGCATCTTCCCAAGCAAAAACAAGAAACAGAAGGCTGACCACGGCCCCGTGCCCAGCGGACACGGGGGCGTGGTCAGATGTCTGCAGAAAATGACAAAGTTATAGAAGCTTCTATTCCCAGCACGGGGGCGTGCCCAGCTAAACACGGTCGTGGTCAACGCTAAGATTCACATAATCTTGCAAATCTTGATAGTACAGATACGCTTTATACACGGGACCGTGCCCAGCGGACACAGGGGCGTGTGGAGCCTAATGCAGACAATTGTAATTAATGAAGAAAGAGAAAGTTGATGGCCACGGGGCCGTGTCCAGCGGTCACGGGGCCGTTTCTGGGCTTCTGTTCAGGCTATAAATAGGGGTGCTTGGTTCACTTCAAAGGCATCCCTTGGCAAACCACCACCATCATCCATCATCCACCTTAGAGTGTGTGTAGTAGTCTCGGGATCCATGATCGATAGTAAGAGTTCTTGTCAATCAAAGGCCATGTTTGGCTAAGTCTCTTACATCACTTGGTGAAGACAAGCATTTAATGACTTTTAATCTTTTCGCACTTTTTATTTTGGTTTTGTATTAATGACTTTAATAACTAGTTTCTTATGTTGAAGGTGAAACTTCCTTATCATTTGTCTGTGGTGTCTTGGCATTATTTTACTGTCTATATAAAATAAAAGATTTTCACCAGTCATATCTCTACGGTCTATATAGAGACATGTTGGCTACCTGGTCGGGGGTTAAGGAAATGGTTTGGTAAGGTTCTTGCCTTGTTAGGTGTATAGATCCTACAAGGACCTGGGTCAAGCTTACTAGGACCTCCTTCAATACCCACTGGTATTGGATGGCGGGGGTGCGAATGGCTTGATCCCCTCATATGTAAACTACTATTAATACATTAACCCGGCTACTTGGGATTGTATCCCTGCTGACTCAAACCACTTAGACGATGGTAACGCCGCCTTCAAAAGAGGGGCCTACCACATTACGCGTTAATAACTTAATTAATTATCTTCCAATATTCCGACCCTTTGGGATTGTATCATTGCTTACTCAAACAACTAGGTTGAGGGTAACGTCACCTTCGAAAGAGGGGCCTACTACTATAACTAAGATAATCTCTTAAAAAGTGCAAAAGTGTAGAAATCATCAAAGGTTACATTAAAGGCGAGTCGGATCCAAGTGATTCATCTTGTCTATCTGTTTTTATTTTTTATTTTATTTTTCAGCATTTTAGTTTTTATTTTTCATGTTTAAAAACCTTTTCTAAAATTTTTTGATTTGATTAGACGTTGAGGATAAACCGGTACTAAAAGATCTTGTGTCCTTGGAGGACCTCGGTATCTTACCAACGCTATACTACGCTCACGATGGGTGCACTTGCCCATGTGTGTGTTTAATGTTATAAAGAAAAACATATCACACCCAACGCACACCACTTACATACAACGACAAATCAAAAATGCGTAATTTAAATGTTATATGCAACCATATACTTGGTTTATCATTATAATACACCATGTCTTGCAAAACAAAATCCATATTTAGTTACTTGTTGAAAAACATTATATTTCGTACTCCTTTTTGCATCATAACATGATTACCACACCCGTATATATCTTGCGACACCTTAAGTTATGATTAATACATTAAATTGTGCCTAATATATGTCTTGTATCTTAATTAAATAACAAGAAAAATATATAAAGGCTGTTAACAGCCCCTTGCGATCAGACAGCCTTTATGGTAGCATTTAATTGTTTTTTTTTTTTTTTTTTGAATGTTAAAACCACCTAACCACATAATGTTACTTTTGATTAAATGGTTAGTCATATGATTAATTAATTCAACCTAACCCATGGTGTCAAAAAAAAAAAAAAAATTAATGGCTATTAAGCAGCCTTGCTACCGCAACCTTGGGGGCTGTTTGGTTTTGTTTTTTTTGTTTTTTTTTTTGTTTTAATGATAATCTCCCACCTAATTGCATTAATGAACTAACCAACTTAAACCCTAAATCCTTCCCTATAAATATCAACCTATTTCCAGCCATTTTCACACTTTTACAACACTAAAACACTCTCAAATATCTCATGAACTCAGCTCCATTCCAGCAGAAACAAACAAAAATTTTCAGCCATTAAAAGTGAGTTTAAACTCACTTCTTCTTCTTCTACTTCTTTTTTGTTCTTTCTTCTAAAACACTTGGATAACCTCTAAGAAGGTTTTCACAAGTTTGCCCAAGCAAACTAAGGTGAAACCTCACCATTTTTTAGGCCCAAAGTGTAGTAAACTTTCTCCTCATTTTTATTTTCTTTGTATGTTCATTTTTATGTGGATAACTTGATGAAATATTGTTCCCATCAAGCTCCCAATCAAGTCTATGATTGTGGGTTTGTATTAGGGTGATTACCATCAAAGTTATGAGTTCAAACACTCACTTATTTTCTGTTTAAACTTGATAAACAAATGATGAAAACAAGCACAAGTCATCATCTTCTATATGATGAACTTGTGACTTGTGAAGTGAGAACAAATGGAGGCTTTGGCTTTCCAAACTAAGTTCCACTCCTTCATTTGAACATTTTTATAACTTATTAGATTAGATTTACTTTATTTTTATTCATGACCCTCCCACCATCTTCAAGATGGTGTGTGTAGCGGTGAATCTTATAATGAGGTTTTCTAACCTCCATGCTTGACATACATGATGCTATATGACAATACTTTATTGGACTTATTTTTAGGATGTATTATTACTATAAAAACTATATATAATTATATAAAAACATGGCTGAGTTTGTGGTGCTAATCAAACCATGATTAACCATCATAAACCTAAGCTATCATATCAAATATTCTAGAGTTCTTGTTATGATTCCAATGGGCAATTTGGGACCCATGAAAGCACTAATTATGGTGTCATAAACAAACTCTTAGAACTTGGATATTACTTTCATGTATACATACTTTTTGATACTTTAATTTCTGAATCCGAATCCTTCCATTCATTCATAAATCCCATGAACTTACACACCTTTATTTACCCTTGTAGGGTAACTCGGTGTTCCATCCTCAATAATCAACTCTTCATGGAATTACCAAGTGGAAGCTTGCAAACCAAGAGTACACTTGACCCATTTTCTTTTTAAACACTTTGGGTTGTAACATGTTAACTTAAAAAAATACACAAACTGTCGCAACCCCCGACCCCTTGCCCCGAGGGGCGGGTGGGCGCGAGATGCACAGAGCCGGTGGTATCGGTGTTTATTAATTTGGCAGTGGAATTTAACATCAGGACCGTAGTTAGGAAATAGTTTATCAGAGTTAAAACACCACATTTTTATAAATAATAAATACATGGGAAAAAAACCCAAGTTTCCATTATAATATGTTTATAGGGATAAACCCTAATTTATAAAACTTCTTTCTTATTTAGGTAACTTTTATAGCCACTTTTCCAAGCCTTCAGTGCTCTCCAGCTGGCTTCTATTAGCTTCCCATTAAGTTACCTGAAACGCGTTTTAAAAATATTTTATCAGTAAGAAATACTGGCGAGTGCATCCCAGTTTAATCAAAACAATATTTTATATCTTAACAGTATTGAGAGCGATTACAATGTTTATATCTATCCAATTACCACCCACGGTACTATCAATCCGGACTTGTGGTCATGCTACTATTCACAGTATAGTAACAAGTAATGTATACAAAACCCCAACATACCAATAGTAATTGTAAAATACATAGACTCAATCACTGTTATCATAATTTAAAACAATTGAGGTTTTGGTAAAACAGTTTGGTAGAAAAAGAGAATGACTCACTTTGCTGACTTAGATAATACTACTACTTCTTGGTGATTTCCTGGTTATAATCTATTAAAATTAAACAATGCACACGTGTTAGTAAGATAACCCAATTTACATTAGCCATACCCCCGAGACAGAACTCCAACGAACTGAGTCAGGCAGAGCCTTGACCTGCGTTATGGAGCCCTAAGATCAATCGGGTAGAGTAACCAATACGTAACCAGGGGTTATAATACTTACAACGAGGCAGAGCTTCGCTTTTTAGGGGTATAATACCCGAGAGTTTTAGCTATTAATATTTTGATAGAGAGAAATTTATGAACGAGAATAACTGAGCTCTGCGCCCCTTTTTATAGGTCTGATCAGGGTTTTATCACGCCCCGCGAGAGTTTACAGGCTTGGCCTTCGCGGCCCGCGAGGCCACTAGGGTAGGCCCTAGCCTGGGTGAATCAACGGTCTAGACTTAACACGCCAGGGACACATGGCGCAACCTGGTGCCGCCTGGTGCCACCATATCACGGCCCGCGACTCCTTTCCTTAAGTGGGTCGCGCCCCACGAGGAACCTATATTTTTGTTTCTATTTGATTTTTAATAATATAATAGTATATTAGGGTTATTTTTAGTACACGGGATAAATTATCGAGTTTTAGGAGGGCTGTTATATCCTCCCCACCTGTTTTAGATCTCGTCCTCGAGGTCTACTGGAACAGGTGTGGATAGTTCCTTTGCATCTCTGATTCAAGCTCCCAAGTGTACTCTGGTCCTCTTTTGGAATCCCATTTCACTTTAACCAGAACTAATCTCTTGTGTTTGAGATTCTTGATCTTTCTATCTTCAATCTGTAGCAGTTTCTCTACAAACTTAAGTTTCTCATTTACCTCTATGTCCTTAAGAGTTACCATTAATGATTCATCTGCTAAACATTTCTTAAGATTACATACATGAAATACATCATGTATTCCTGCCATTTCCTCTAGCAGTTGTAGCTGGTAAGCTACTGGTCCTATTTTTTAAATAATCTCAAAAGGTCCAACATACCTGGGGCTTAGTTTTCCCCTTTTTACGAATCTGACCATTCCTTTCCATGGAGAAACTGTTAATAATACCTTATCTCCTAATTGAAATTCCAACGGTTTTCGTCTGTTATTAGCATAACTCTTTTGACGATCTCGTGCTGCTTTTAGTCTTTCGTTGACTTGAATAATCTTGTCTGTTGTTTCTTGCACTATCTCTGGTCCAGACATTTGCTTTTCTCCAATTTCTGCCCAACAGACTGGAGTTTGGCACTGGTATGATAGCTGTTATTGTAGGAAAATTCTATTAATGGTAAATGATCGTCCCAATTTCCTCCAAAATCAATTACATAATCTCTAAGCATATCCTCCATTGTTTGAATTGTCATTTCGCTTTGTCCGTCCGTTTAAGGATGATAAGTTGTGCTTAGTTATAACCTGGTTCCCATTGCTTTCTGGAAACTAGTCCAAAAATGAGAAGTAAAACGGTTATCTCTATCAGAAACAATAGACAAAGGAATTCCATGTAATGAAACTATTTCATTTTCATATAACTTGGCTAATTGTTCCATACTGAAAGTTTCCTTCATATGTAAGAAATGAGCAGATTTAGTTAATCTGTCTATAATCACCCAGATTGCATCATTACCTTTTCGTGTCTTGGGTAATTTAGTAACAAAGTCCATTGTTATCAATTCCTATTTCCATATAGGCATTTCTAGTTGCTGCAATAAACCTGAGTTAACCTGTGAACATGTTAGATACTTAGCAACATAGGTTGTTATATCCTTTTTCATTCCTATCCACCGGTGATGTGTGCAAAACAGACTATTAAAATTAACTAAATTAGACTATCTAAGCTAGATACTAAAAAGCTTTAATTCTAGACTCGACCTAAACCACACAATCGTCTAGTATACCGATCACTGTAGTATGACCTAAGGAAGTTCGGATATCGAACCGCGAGACTCTATTTATCACGTTAACTAGACTCTAACAGACACTGGCAGACACGACTTAACTTGTTTAATTGTTTTAGGGGGGTTACGTAAAATCTAAGGAAATCTAGTTAAACTAATTATTAAGCTAATTAAACTAGAACGAACTAAGCTAATACGAAATAAGGCAAAGACTTTTCTTATATGATGAACGAGACCACCTAGACTAGAATCCTGGATTAATTTTAAGAAATTACCGATTAAGTTAACTGCATGATTTATGGAACCGGGATCTTATGATACTAAACCTATTAAGACACCAACTAAGCCCCTCAACCCTTCTTGAGGTGAAACTTATGGTGCTACCTATGTCGTTAATCCTACCAATTATTAGACGTCTTTCCAGTTGTCTAATTATTGTGCAAGTACCCTAATATTGACCTACTCTTTTCCAATTATAGATCTAGGGTAGTTTAAACTTCTTAACTTGACTTGATAGACTAATAAACCGACGGGGCAACTAAGGCACGACTTTTTCCAAAGACTGCTAAAGTAATTCACCGAGTAAGACCTATCAATAGCCCCGCACCTTCCAGCTATAAGGACTAGTGGAACACTAAAACCTAGTAAATTACTAACAATCACTTCTAGGGTTTATTGGCCAATTCTCCCTAAAGATCAAAAACACACAGTCAAAGATCCAGCATGAACCTATTCCGTAGCAGACAACCACCAAGATTCATACAAAGCAAATGGTAATAATAAACCAAGTTAAAGTACGCATACACATCAAATCAATAAGCTAAACCTTCTACAATACACAATCACCCCATAATATACATGCAATTAACGAAAAAGGTTAAAACTTTATATTAATCCATTCATCATAGTCTAGGTGGCTTAAAAGTTTAGCCAAGCATGTTAAATAATGAAAACAAATCAAAGATGTTCAAACAAGAATTCATGACAACGAGTTTCGAGAAAGAAAATCAACAAACAAGAAATTCGAAAACCCGAGAAAGTCTTCAATTCTTCGTCCCGAACTCATACCACTGATTCTCGTGCTTGAAAACCTTCAAAATTGCTCAATGAATGCTCTTAAAATCGCCTTCAATGCTCTCAATTCGTAGTTTTGGGTTTAATTATGATTTCTTGGGATTATATACGTAACCCTAATCGTTGGCGAATGATTTCCGTAAATTAACCCCGTCGCGTCGCACGACGGGTTAGTAGCGGCACGCGACAAGAATGACATTTAGCCGTGGCGTAGCGCGACGGCACAAATTCCACAGACTGTTGCGTCCTTTTTCCAGCTCTAGCATCCCAAAAACTCAGAAATAATTCTAACTCCTTTTCAACTTGTTCCGGGACTTGGTGTTTCAGCATTTTGGCTCGTTTTTACTCAATTTTCAGCAATATTAAGTACCAAGACCTGCAAAACTCGAACTGATCAATAGTATGCAAATTCTAACGAAAACTAAGCTAAATAAACCTGAAAATTATACAAACTATACACGAATACGAGATGTATTTTGCAATACATCAACCGGAAATTCTTTCTTAAGTCTTGATACATTTTATCATTACAAGGATGTATCATATACTTAGACTTATGGGCTTCTTCTAAAATTCGGTGGTGTAGGTTTCCTTGTTTAGGTATCCAGATTCTGTTCTTATGGAATCTCCAAATTCCATCTGTTCCTTGTTCTAATTCCTTTATCATTCCTTTTAATCTTTCAGTGTCGTCCTTGATTACTGTTTCCTGTATTTCTCTAATTTTCTCATTTAAATGTATTTGCATATTTAGTTTGAGAGAATGTACTCGTCTTAGCTTTTCATGATACTTTCGACTTAAAGCATCAGCTACTACATTAGCTCTTCCTGCATGATACTGGATATCACAATCATAATCACTAAGAATCTCCGTCCAGCGTCTCTGTCTCATATTTAACTCCTTTTGCCCAAAAAAATATCTTAGACTTTATGATCGGTGAAAACGATAAACTTGCTACCATAAAGATAGTGTATCCAAATCTTAAAGGTAAAAATTATGGCTCCTAAATCTAGATCATGGGTTGTATAATTCTCTTCATGATTCATAAGTTGTCTAGAGGCATAGGCTATAAACTTTTGATGTTACATCAACACACATCCATAACATAACTTAGAAGCATCACAATAGACTACCAGGTCTTCAATTCCTTCTGGTAACGCTAGTATAGGTTCACTGGTTAACTTTTGCTTCAGAATTCTAAAAGCTTCCTCCTGTCTTGGTCCCCATTCAAACTTAACTGATTTGCAGGTCAATTTCATTAAGGGAATGGCTATTCTAGAAAAATCTTGAATAAAACGTCTATAATAACCTGCTAGTCCAAGAAAACTTCTCACCTCCGCCGGTGATTTAGGGACTTTACACTTAGTAATCACCTCGATTTTTGTGGGATCTTCATGAATTCCTTCATGATTAACTAGGTGTCCAAGAAATTGCACTTCCTTTAACCAAAATTCGCTTTTTGAAAATTTAACATAAAGCTTTTCTTTTCTCAGCAAGTTCAGAAGTATAAATAAATGCTCTGCATGATCTTCTTACTCTTAGAGTAAATAAGAATATCATCTATAAAGACAATTATGAATTTATCCAGATATGGTTTACATATTCTGTTCATCATGTCCATAAATGCAGTTGGGGCATTGGTTAGACTAAATGGCATGACTGTAAATTCATAACGACCGTACCTTGTTCTAAAAGCAGTTTTAGGAATGTCTTCTTCCTGTACTTTCTGTTGATGATATCCTGAGCGTAAATCGATCTTAGAAAAGAATCGAGCTCCTTGAAGTTGATCAAACAGATCATCGATTCTCGATAGTAGGTACTAATTTTTAATCGTAACCTTGCTCAATTCCCCGTAATCAATGGACATACGCATTGACCCGTCCTTCTTCTTGACAAACAAGATTGGTGCTCCCCATGGTGATGAACTTGGCTGTATGAAACCTTTCTCCAGAAGTTCGCCCAACTGTTTCTTCAGTTCTTGCATCTCCGCTGGTGCTAAACGGTAAGGTGCCTTGGCAATCGGTGTTGTCCCTGGTATCAGATGAATTCTGAATTCAACCTCTCTATCTGGCGGTAATCCAGGTAACTTTTCTGGAAAAACATATGAGAATTTAGATACTACGGGAATATCTTTTAATTCTTTTCCTTTAGTGTTAATGATTATGGAAATCATATATACTAGTGATCCTTTCCTTGCATAGCTTGTTGTTTTCATCACAGAGATGAATTTTGTGGACCTAGTTGGCTTATCTCCTTTAATTGTGATCTTTTCACCCTTTGATAAATTTACTTGCACTGACTTTTGATCACATAGAATGCTGTAGAGGTGTACAATGTTTTTTTCAAAAACCGGTTTCGGTTATTAACCGAACCGTTTTTTTCACTCAAAACGAAAACTGGTTTTTTTTATAACTGGTTTCGGTTACTAACCGGTTTTTCAAGTCCAAAACAATAACCGGTGTAACCGGTTAGGACAGGTTTTTTCCAAAAAAAACCGGCTTTTTCTGGTTTTATCCGGTGTTTTTAAAACCGGTTTCGGTTATTAACTGGTTTTTCAGATCAAGATTAGTAACCGGTCAAAAACCGGCGGTTCGGTTATAAAACCGGTCCGGTTATAAAAAAAACCGGTTAAAAAAAACCGGTTTCGGTTTTTTTCCCGGTTTCGGTTCTAAAACCGGTTTTTTTGTACACCTCTAGAATGCTGGCATGATTGGCTACCAACCAATCCATTCCTAATATGATATCGAATCCAGCCAGATTCATTGGGTAAAGGTAGCCATAAAATTATGGTTTAAAAATTCTATTCTTGCTCCCTGCAAGATTTCAGTAATCTTAATGGATTCTCCATTTGTCGTTTCTACCAGACATTCTTGTTGAAGTTTAGTTAATGGTTTATTGAGAAGTTTGCAGAACGAAGTATTGATAAAACTTTTGTTGCACCAGAGCCAAATAATACTTTAGCAAAAATATCATTAACTAAAAACGTGCCTGCAATCACAACCAGAATCATCTTGGCTTCTTCAGTTGTCAGAACAAATGCTCTGGCATTCTTAGTAGTTTTGTTGTTTGTTGTTAGAGCTAGCTTCGGTCAGTTCGGTTTGATATGCCCAGTTTCTTGACAATTGAAGCATAGCTTATTGCTGGGTTTCTTCCTGCAGTCTTCTTCCTTGTGTCCAGACATTTTGCAAAAGTTGCAATATATTAAGCATTTTCCTGAGTGCTTCTTTTTACAGTACTTACAGTAAGGTGCAGAAGTAGAACCTGTACTTTTCCCACGGTAGATATTTCCATAACAAAATTCTTGGGTAAGTCTTTGGGCTAGGTTCTTTCTCTGATTTTCTTCTTGCGTACGTACCAATTCGTCAGTCAAGGTAGTGACTAGTTCTACTGCTTCTTCGATGTTTAGTGGTCTAACTGCCTTGACTACGTGTCTGATTTCACTAATCAATCCCCAGAAGTAACGAGAGATTAATACTAGTTCTGGTGAGGCTAGGGTTGGTACTATTCTAGCATATTCGAAGAATATGGTAGTGTAACCTTTGCAGTCTATTCCAGTCATTTTAAGATTTAAGAACTTATTAGCGATTTGTTTTTTTTCATGAGGAAGACAAAATTTCCTTTCGACTATGTCCTTAAATTCAGTCCTTTCCATATTATAAATTTTATCACTTCCTCTACACGGGAGAATAGTATTCCACCATTCTAAGGTTGCATTCTTAAAAAGATTAGAGGCAAGCATAATCTTATCTTCATCTGCACATTTTCTTATTTTTAGAACTGCTTCGGTCTTTTCTATCCAACATAAAACTGCAATGTGTAACGCCCTGCGTCCCCCGACTTTTATCTTTTGGCAAGTTTAGCCCCTATACTATTGAGACTTAACTATGTTGAAACTTTTGTGAATCTTGTGATACTTGAATCTAGACTCTTGATACTTTGAAACTTGACTCTTGATGCTTGATACTTATTAAAAGCTATGAATCCTGATTCTTGGTGGGACTTGATACTTGATACTAGATACTTGATTCTTGACTCCTGATACTTATGGAACGAGACTCTTGATACTGATGGAACAAGAAACTTTGAAACTTTGTTAAACAAGAAACTTGAAACTTGACACTTACTATCTAGCCTATGTAGACTTGAAACATGGAAACTTTTGAGTTGGTTATACAATCTTATCACGTGATGATATCGCACAATAATACACAACGCAATGCTTAATCTAGCTTGTAAAATGAACCGAAATCAGAAATTTAGCAAACAGGGGTTGGTTGTCCGGATGGACATCCGATCGGATGACCATCCGACCAGATGACCATCCAATCGGATAGCCATTCGATCAAACAGACATCCGATCCAGCCATCCTGTTGGTGCACGAAATGTCTGTTGACTACGTTTGCATTGAGTCTTAGGTCAAGATAGATTAGAGTGGAGCTTGAAAGTCAAAACTAGGGTTTAATGATGTAATTTCGCTTATAGGTACATTAGGTGATTTCGCTTATAGGTACATTAGGTGATTTCGCTTATAGGTTCATTAGGTGATTTCGCTCCAAGGGTATCCAGGTGGTTTCGCTTATTCAGACACATGGGGTTTCGCTCATTTGACATGTCATAAGAGCGAAACCAGCTGAACTATAAATACCTGTCATGTGTGACTTCATTTGTAACTTGGAGCGAAACCTAGTCATGCTTGTGGTGTCGAAACTTTGTCAAATTACATTCAGAAAGCATCAATAGAGAAGGAATTAAAGAGGAAAAGCTGTTGTTACTTTGTGTACATTGATTCCGCCTTTATACGCAAAGATGAACTACCTTAACTGACTTTTCAGGGTCGCAAACCGGTCCAATAAGTGGTATCAGAGCTTCAGGACGAGGAGTTCATACTAATACAGCTGATTCGACCAAATTCTCTTATTTCTAACTTTCTTTTATACTTTTTCGATTTGAACTGGTTCCTACGGTTGAAATGGCTTAAATTTCAAGTATAACGTGTAAAACATACAATTAACAAACCCTAGAAAGAATCAGGTTAAAATACGGCTTAAAAATGGTGAAAATTGGTTAAAAACTGGGTTTCGCTTTTACGGACAATCGAAGGATTTCGCTCATAAAGACATTCTACTGGTTTCGCTCATAAGAACATTGCTATTTCGCTTATCTGTCACATTGCTATTTCGCTTATCTGTTACTTACAGCTGATTTCGCTTTTCTGTCATTGACTGATTTCGCTTTTGTGGTCATTCAGACTGATTTCGCTAATAAGGAACCTGATTTCGCTCAAGAGTACCTTGTGTGCTATTTTGTTCATAGTGTTATTTCTTGATTTTGTTCGAAAGTGAATTTTTTCGAGCCAAGATTATTTCACGACAATCGAGTGTCAGTGTATTTCAGATTACTTGATATTGTTTAAACTGATTGAGTTTGTTTGTTTGCTCTCAGATGTTTGAAGATGTCAAGCAACGGTGAAGAGTTTTACAACACATTCTACAACGTGTTCATTTCCGAATCAACATATAGAAGATCTGAGATGAGAGAATATTCAAGAGAGATTTCGGAGAACTTGAAGTTTGAGAACATGTATGGAAGCCAATAGAAGCCACCAAAGCTAATGAAAGTTGAAGATTATAATTGGTGGAGAAACATATTTGAGGGTTGGGTAAAAGCTTTCGCTCCTGAAAGCTGGTTAAAACTGATAAATGGATACACTGAACCAGTAAAAGAGGGAGGAGAGTTAATAGATGCGAAATATTTCACAGACATAGACATAAAAAATGTTGTGGCTGAATATAAAATGATCACATTAATCAAACAGTCAGTGAAAGAGGATATTATCTCGTTACTTGAACAAGAGAAAACTTCAAAGAGTTTGTGGGAAGCGTTAGAGAGAAAGTGTGTAGGAAGTAAAGAAATTGTTAAAAATAAAAAGAAATTGTTACGTAAAGAGTTTGATCTATTCAGTTGTATGAAAAATGAATCTGTTTGTAAAATGATCGAAAGATTTGGGCATCTAAAAATGGAGCTGACCAGACATGAAATTACATATTCTGAAGAGGAGTTGGTGGATAAATTGTTTGATTCATTGCCAAATGATCAAGAGTGGCAATACTTCGTTTAATGTTGAAAAATACAATCAAGCCTGAAAATTTAAAAGTGGATTTGCTGATCGAAAGACTTGAAGCCATGAGTTGGAGATAAAAAGATCTAAAGTCAACAATCCAGCTTATCAGCAGAATGTAGAGCTTTACTACCGAGGAAATGCACCACAGGCTGGATCTCCAAAAACAGCATTTTCTGCAGAAAGTTCAAGATCAGTAAACAATGAAAGTCTTCACAGTGGTTTTCACAGTGGATCTTCTTCAAACACTTCAAGTCAATCTGCTTCCAAGAATTTGTTTCAGTGTAATATCGCAGTGGATCTGAAGAATGGGCAGAATTTCAGCGAAGAGTCGGCAAAACAACAGATGGTTTTCTTGGCATCTGTACTTGAATCGTATGAAAGCCTTGTTGCAGGGAAGATTGGCAACACCAACTTGACGAAAGAAGATTATGATCAATTAGACTCTGAGGAGATGGAACTAATGGATATAAGATGGTGCATGGCCAGTGCTGTTCGTCGGGCACAGCGGTTCATGGAGATCACCGGGAGAAAGTCAATTGGTGGACCATCTACCAAAATGGGATTTGATAAATCTAAGGTGACATGTTTCAAATGTAAACAAAAAGGTCATTTTAAGCGCGAGTGCAGAAATGCGTATGCTGATGATTCTGAAAATCCGTTCAACGAAGACTATTACAAGAAAGCGATCTACCATCAGAACAAGTCTGAGCCTCCAAGGTTGAAATAGCCTGAAGAAAAATCAAGGGCTCTTGCAGTTATATATGACGATGAAGGTTATGACTGGAGTTAGGTTTGCCCTGAAGAAGATGCAGTTGGATATGCATTTGTGGCTGATGTTGATCCTGATAGATGGTGGAAAGCAGATTATGCAAGATGGGAAATCGAAAAATTAAACGAACCATTCAAAGAAGCCCAGAGAGCAAAAAGATGGAATGAAGAGTTGGAATGTTACATGGATCCACGGGGTAATCCAGTTGCTGACCCATCAAAAGTGGATTTCAAAGCTGTAACAAATTTGCTTCCAAGGCAAGCTACTTTCAACACAATAAGGTTATCTGATAAATACCCTCTCTGTCACCTATAAATACCCGCTATCACATCACTATTCACTGATGTGACAGCTTCCTCCGACCAGACGCACTCTCTCTCGTTCCAAGGCACTTTTCTTCCAATTTCATGCGATGCTTGTAAGTTTTCTCCGTAATTCTTGTACAACTTTCATCTTTACACACTTTCTCACTAGAATCTGCATCAAAATCATACTTTTCACCTTGAAATCACTAAGATTTGGGCTACTTGAAGATGACGTCATCATGGTTGTTTGTACAATCGGCTAAGTGATGCCATCTCATCAAGATTTAGTCCAGATCTAAGAGATTTCTACATGTTTTACCACGAATCTTTACAAAATCTAGACATTTTCAGTTGATTACATGTTTTTCTTCAAGCTTTCTTAACTCAAATCGGTGAAATCTGGATCCAAACAGGCTGTAGACTGTTCTTTAGTCTGGAGTCGGCTTGAAAACGGATTATCACCGGAGAAATGACCGAATTACGGGTCAGACATGAAACTCCATCAAGAACAGTTACCCTGATCGAACAGGGTGATTCCCATCTGATCAGACAGGCTGAACCTTGGAGGGTTTCCGTTGTCTTGATACGTTACCAAGTCGTCTCCGTTAAACTCAAACTTAGAAATTTTACGAAAGTTGCAAAGGAACAAGATCACAACAGTCGAATGACCATCTGATCGGACGATCATCCTATCGAATGGTCATCCGACTGAACGACCTGTTCCACGTAGCCTTTAACACTTAAACTAATTTAATCAGGACCTTAATCTATCAACTTTCACTCGAACGGTCATCCGACCAAACGGTCATCCGACTAGATGACCATTCGTTCGAATGACTAGAACCTATACTACAACGAAAACTTCAAAATTTTGAAACATTTTGCAAAACACACTAACTGATCAAATGGTCGTCCGACCGAATGGTCATCCGACCGGATGACCATCCGTCCGGATCACCATCCGATCAGGAGACCAGTCAGAAACTTTTACTCGATGATTCGCATGATTCGACATTCTGTTCAACGCTTATACTGTTAAACTATAATCAGGTTAACTTCAGTGTGTCACACCCCGACCGCGTAAAACAACAAACCGCGGCGGAATCGTCGGGGAGTGTAGTAACAGAATCATTGTTTCATAACACATGGAAATTGAAGTTTTGTTTTATTGAATTGAAAGAGGTTACAATGTCTTTAAAACAAGGAAACATAACATAATTAACTAGTCTTGCATCTTTTATTGTCACTAAGGCCCAAGTCCGCCTAAGTGTATCTTGATCAACCCTATGCATCAGCTCCTGAAAACACATGTGAAAATAGGTACGTCAGCATAAAAATGCCTGTGAGATACATAGGTTTATTGATTTAGAATTCATGACTTGTAGTTGAAAGAAAGGTTTAACAAAAAGTAAGTCATGAATCTTTTAAAAATATTTTCTTTTAGAAATCATACGAAAATCGATAAGAAATCATATGATATAAAAGAATGATGCATAGATAAGTAAATAACCAAGTAAAAAAAAATGAGTTTCTATAAAATATGTTGTTTGTAAAACAATGTTTTGTAGAGATATGTTATTTGTGTAAAATGTAATATGTCTAAATTGAAATGGTTTAAATAACGCTACGATATGTAATATCATAAAAGCACTTATATATAGGAAGTACCAGCGGCGTATCCACCATGCTTTTATCATATTACACATGCTTTGTTATTTAAATCACTTACCCATAGTTTAAATCATAGTTTAAATCAAAAGTTATGTTTTGTAAAATTAATGCTTTATTGATACAAACATCTATGTGGTAATGTTAAACGTATACATTCAAGCCTTGATACTGAAGGATAAACCCTAGAACAAGTCAAAGGTCTACCAAAAATGAATTCGGATTCAGTCATTCCTTACTTCCAAACAAACCTAGGAAATCAGGAACGGGAGTTGTCAATTCCTATGGTACCACTCCTTACTACCGAGCGGCATGATCGGTGTTAATGAACGTATTTATAAACCGTTAAACAAACCAAATGTCATACCAAATGTAAGCATGTTATGTGAAAACAATGTACTAAATATGCTAAATGAACATACAAAGTAGAAATGTAAAACAATGTGTCCATATGTTGAGTGGACATATGCAACAAAAAGTATTTATCAAAATCAATGTGCTAGCTTGCTAAGTGAACATATGGATAACGAAAATTTCGGATCACACAAAAACAAAAAACATAAAAGAAAACACATAATCACATAATTGTTTAACTTGATCTTCAATTTGTTATCATTTTGTTAATATTTTTGTTAATTTGCTGATGATTTGAGCACAGGTATTTAAAGCACACCAGGAATCCAATCTGTGGATTTCATTTGGCACTTTAAACATCTTCAAGAATCTAACTATGAAAATAGGAAGATCTTAATAGGAATTCGGCTTTGTCCTTATTCAATCGTAAAGTACGTATTAAGGCATACAAAGAATTCAATTAAGGGCTCCGATTTGAGCGATAATCATCCACAAGGATCTAATTGTGAAGATAAGAAGATCCTATATAGATTTTGGAATTTGAATAGCGGGAGACGTTTCGAAACCTTGCACTAGACGTGCTTAAGTCGATACACGAGGTAGAATGTTCATGGAGTTGAGGTGCTAGATATGCCAAGGCGACATATGAAGCAGAATTTGGAGGTTGGGTACTCCGTATGTTAAGTCAATCATACGAGTAGAAGGTTTTTTGAAAACTATGCATGGGGTTCTTCATAAATGTGTTTAATATTTTTGAAACCTTACATAATACTTTTGAAATCATACGGTAGATATATTAGGTAAATATGTTTATAAATTGTTTTAAAATCATGTGAGATGAATTTTGTAATCATGTATAAGGTTTTTGAAAACATGGATAATGCTTTTGAAATCATGCACTTAATATATTAAGTAAATATACTATTTTGAAATCATGAAGGTTGTTTTTGAAAAACATATACTATGTATGCTGTTATGGAAACTAGAATGTAATGATATAGGTATGAGATCGAAAAAAAATAATACCCTTAGTTATCTAACCAAGGATTTAAAGTGATACTTTGAGTAATCGACTAAGATTGTACTTCGTTTCTTAGAATGAAATGAGTACTTAGAATTTTCGAGGAAATCGTGAGAGATCATATGAATGGGAGAACTACAAGAGTAGTTTGTAAAGAACATAGTTCTTTGGTGTAGGTATTGTAGGGGTATGCCATACACACATGTAACTACATTTGTACATCAGAGTTGTGAACAACGATTTATTTATAAACCAAACAGATTGTTTCAGAGTTCAAGAAAAACAAAAGAAACAAAAGCATAAGATTTAAACTAATTCAAAGCAGCAGTATCTTCTAATCAGCCAAATGCTCATTCGTGGGTCAGATTTGCATTGACAAACTTTGGGCATTTATTCCTGAAATGACTCGTCTCGCCATAGTTGTAGCAAGTACCAGGCGGAAAACGAGCTTGAGTAGGGTTGACTTGGGGTTGGTTTGGACCACCTTGGCTTAGGTTGAATCGACAAGCATTTGCCAGGTGACCGAGTCGCCCACATGATGCACACAGACGACACTGTAGGTAAGCTAGGTGGTGTGCATTACATTTGTTGCATATCGGTGCAGTACCGGCATAAGGTTTCCTTGCAGGAGGTTGAGCAGCAGCAGGATTTGCAACAGCTTTGTTTTGGATAGCAAATCGGCACACATTAACCAAATGTCCCCATCGTCCACAGTGGGTACATTTGAAACAGGGTGTTTGATTCGGATGATGATGGTTACATTGATTGCACCAAGGAACAGTTCCCTTGTACGACTTCTTGGCTGGTGGTGCTGCCACCTGGCTAGGTCCTGCTTGATTTGGTGCAACCGCTGCAGGATTCTTTGAAGCTTTACGCTTCTTTGATTTTTGTGAAGGCTTGGCTTTTGTTTCCTTTGGTGTCTCTTGGGCGGCTTCATCCATGAGGCGAGTCATGGTGATAGCTAAATCAAC
This sequence comes from Helianthus tuberosus, assembly GCA_030545235.1. Taxonomy (NCBI): domain Eukaryota; kingdom Viridiplantae; phylum Streptophyta; class Magnoliopsida; order Asterales; family Asteraceae; genus Helianthus; species Helianthus tuberosus. The sequence continues at coordinate 80,506 of JARYGA010032365.1, read as the reverse complement.
GGCCTCTGGAGTACGACGCCTATTTGTTGGGCAATTGTAGCACCTAGGTCGGACGTTTGAGTGTTGTTGCGATGAAAAGGCATCCTAAAGATAATGGAAGACATGGGAGGAAACAAGAGAAATGTTATCGGATAATCAAAATAGAATGAAAACGCATAAAAATTGTGATAATTTGTTTGTTACCTAAGGCAAACAAATCAGACGGTGACTAATCAAAGTAAGTGGGTCATATTAATGTATCGCGAAGACATGCTTTAGCCTATAAGTGGACACTCACCCCAAGAGTTCCCTGGTAAGAGTGACCAGTCCGATTATGTGGATTTGTACGAACACTCTAGCCTTAGACAGAAAACTCGGGATACAGGCACCCACCCTTCCAGATTGCACGTGTTCACATTATAAGACCCAAACTTTGACGAGATTTTGAAAACTTTGAAGGTTCAAAACCTTATAATAAATCATCCTAGAATAGATGATTGGTTTTCAAAGTGGATTTGAAATTTGTGTTATTGTTGTGGTTGTCACCTAAGATAAGTGACGGTATTGTTTTAAGATCTAAACACAAGAATCTTGTGTTAGGGTCCTAGGAAGGTTATAGACTAGGTCAAAGCATTACTAACAACCTAATTCCCTATAACCATGAGCTGTGATACCAACTCTTCTGTCACACCCCGACCACGTAAAACAACAAACCGAGGCGGAATCGTCGGGGAGTGTCGTAACAGAATCATTGTTTCATAACACATGGAAATTGAAGTTTTGTTTTATTGAATTGAAAGAGGTTACAATGTCTTAAAAACAAGGAAACATTACATAATTAACTAGTCTTGCATCTTTTATTGTCACTAAGGCCCAAGTCCGCCTAAGTGTATCTTGATCAACCCTATGCATTAGCTCCTGAAAACACATGTGAAAGTAGGTACGTCAGCATAAAAATGCCTGTGAGATACATAGGTTTATTGATTTAGAATTCATGACTTATAGTTGAAAGAAAGGTTTAACAAAATGCTAGTCTTGAATCTTTTAAAAATATTTTCTTTTAGAAAACATAAGAAAATCGATACTAAATCAGATGATATAAAAGATTGATGCATAGATAAGTAAATAACCAAGTTAAAAAAAATGAGTTTGTATAAAATATGCTGTTTGTAAAACAATGTTTTGTAGAGATATGTTATTTGTGTAAAATGTAATATGTCTAAATTGAAATGGTTTAAATAACGCTACGATATGTAATATCACAAAAGCACTTATATATAGGAAGTACCAGCGGCGTATCCACCATGCTTTTATCATATTACACACGCTTTGTTGTTTAAATCACTTACCCAAACAAACCACCAAAATGTATTGTTAAAACCAATGTAAAAATGTTCATGTATAATCAATTGTAATGTATAGTGAATAAAAGCATTTACTCAACCCTATAAGAAAGAAATGTACAAAACAATGTATTTGATAAATCATAGTTTAAATCAAAAGTTATGTTTTGTAAAATTAATGCTTTATTGATACAAACATCTACGCGGTAATGTTAAACGTATACATTCAAGACTTGAGATTGAAGGATAAACCCTAGAACAATTCAAAGGTCTACCAAAAATGAATTCAGATTCAGTCATTCCTTACTTCCAAACAAACCTAGAAAATCAGGAACGGGAGTTGTCAATTCCTATGGTACCACTACTTACTACCGAGAGGCATGATCGGTGTTAATGAACGTATTTATAAACTGTTAAACAAACCAAATGTAAGCATGTTATGTGAAAACAATGTACTAAATATGCTAAATGAACATACAAAGTAGAAATGTAAAACAATGTGTCCATATGATGAGTGAACATATGCAACAAAAAGTGTTTATGAAAATCAATGTGCTAGCATGCTAAGTGAACATTACATAGCAAAACATGATGAAAATCGTGTACTATATATATACTAATGAACATAGCAAGTATATATTATGAAAGCACGAAAGTAACAAGTAGGCACATGTGTTTCACCCCAAAATATTTGAAAACAGTAAAAGAGGGGGTCTATGTACTCACTTGAGAATGCGTAGAAGTCTTGAATAACAACCAAGCAATGCTAGAGGGATCACGGAATCAATCGGCACCTAATATAGGTAACTACGTTAATAGACCGGACCTAAATCGGAAGATCGGATAGAATAACGTCTTGTAAACCAAATGAGTGTTGGAACTCATATAATATGGTTTAACAAAGCCAACATTCTAAATCGAAACCTATCCTAAGTGCTTACGACCCGTTTAGGTAGCTTATGCTACTTTAACGCGTTGTTCGCGTAAAACGCGTTCGGACCGCCTAACTAGTCCTATGACAAGTATTATATGCCTTAACATGTCTAATAATGTTTCCTAATCAGTTTAGATGTCAGAATTTAGGTTACATATGCTTAAAATGAAATTATGCGTAAAAATGGCATTTTGGTCATTTTCCTAAGGCATATAAATTACCTATCATAAAACTAACTAAACGAAGTGACCATAAGGTATAACCTTGGAAGGTTATTCCCTATACAACTATGGTCACAAAATGTGTTTGATCGGATCCTAACGATCGACCAAACGGGTCGGGTTGGAAAGTCTAAGCGGTTGTTTAGACCGCTTATCTTACGACCCTATATAAGCACTAAACTAAAAGTGACGAGTTAAACATGTTAAAACATGTTTAACTAAGTTAGAAAACAAGTTTGATATCAAAACAAAGGGTTTTGATACCCAAGAATAGTTTGGTTGCAAAATACGCATAAACGTGTATTTTGACCGAAACTATGACTCGTCACTATGCCTAAATAACGTGGTAATCAGTAGGTATAGTCACAAGGGATTATAACCATCGTGATTACGCTCACGTTGCGAATTTCAACCTAACTTCGTGTTGACCATTGACTGGTCAAAGTAGAAAGTCAAACATTGTTTGACTTTCACGCTTAAAAACGCATAAAAGCATAAAAGAAACTTACAAAAGGTCCAAGCTAGGAAGATTTGAACTCAAAACACTCAAGTATGAAGCCTCACAAGGGAGAGCTTCAACTTAGAGCAGAAGTGAGTTCAATTGTGAGGAATGATGGTTGAATTTTGTGGGTATTTATAGATTTCGAACAACCGTTAGGATCGTTTCTTGGATTACGAGCTTTGATCTTGGCCTTACATGCATTACCCACTGTTTTACAAAGCTATGGGTGCCCAAAACCAGCTCCATGTTTGTTAAAACCATGCACATAACCCAGAAACCAGCTGCTGATTAAGAAAAACTGATTTTTGCTATTCTGGGCAGCTCTCGCACCCCGCGTAGGCTGAGGCTCCTTCTTACACGGCCTGCGACCTCAAGCAGTTCAGCAACAAGTTTCAGTTTTTACATATTTAGTCCCTGCATGTGTATTTGGCCATTTTTGATACGTTTAAGGCCCGTTAAGCCATTTTCAAGGCTCTATTATGATGCCAAAGTGTAGGGGACATGAAATATGCTTGGAAACATCTCGGATGTTGGTTCGTTTGGTCGTACAATCATGTTATTCGGTTAATTACGATGAAACACGAACGAACGCGAAAAACAATCCAAATTACGCGACGAATGGAATTTTAGCATGCCAATCACTAAAATAAAAATTTTAATGATTACAAGAATTTTTTGGATGTCCGGATATGTTCAGAACGTAAGATATAAGCGAAAATGCAAACTTATGCACTTTTTGACGCTTTTAGTCCCTGATTGACCAAATAAGTTTATTTTAGCATACCGAACCCCTCAAAGCCTATTTCTAAGCTATGTAAAGGATATTTAGGGTATGTTTAATTTATGATCATATTCCGGAAGGTTCGATACCATATGAATCAGTAGACTTTTGCAATTTGACGCAAATGGTCCCTCCGATTGAGTAAACTTGATTTCGACACACCAAACCTTCCAAAACTTATTTCTAAGTTATGTAAAGGTTATTTAAGGTATGTTAAGCCCATGTCACTATTCCGGAGTGTTTGTCACGTTAAACTGATTACGTTTACGCATCAGTTTGCGTATAACTTTCCAGAAAGCGATTTAGAGCTCGAAATCGAATGAGAATTGATAGGAGCAAAGGTCACAAGTATTTGTACAAATTCCAAGTATGCAAACACAATATCTCATTGGATTCATACTTGTATGATGGTCGTGGAGGCACAGATGTCACACAGTGCTCCCTTCGATCCAAATAGTCGGTGTTGATACTTAGCACTCACTGTGAGTATACTCGACCCATTTTTGTTTCAAAAACTTTTGGGATGCAACATGATTCTATAAACTTGACACTTGAAACTATTTGAAACATACTCTATCCGCTGTGAACATGAAACTTGAAACTTGTGATTCTTGAGACTTTGTGCTATGTGAATGTTTAATCCTTGTGTGTAGTTCTGCCTTAACAATGGTAGCGCTATAGGGTTAATACCCCTCCCCGTTAGTCTTTGGGGTATTGTTAGGAGGAGACGTTTAACCTCCCGTTAGTCTTTGGGAAAGGCATTTAACGCATTGGAACTTGGGATATTACTTGGACTGCGTAAACTAGCATGGTGAAACTTTTATGCGTTTACATGACGGATATGAGTCTTTTTAAACTATTATGCTACTATGTACCCAAACTTGTATACTCGCCAACATTATTGTTGATAGTATTTTCATACATGTTGCAGGTTGATAGTAGCTGAGGAAATCAAGAAACATGCTAGGATGCTGCTTAGATACACATCTTAGTTAATTTAGAAACTTTTGAACAACATTTGGGATGTTATGTAATTGATGCTTTTGCGGTTGTGAAACTTTGGTTGATGTTTAGGCAATGCTATGAAACTTGATTAATTACTATTGAAACTATTAGTGTATAGAAACTCTTGAGCAATCTAAACGCTTAGTGCCACGCCCCGATGTTTCTGCCATCGGTTGGGGTGTGACACAATGGCTCCTTCATTGCCAGAGAATTCTATTGGTTTGCAAGACCAGAATTCTATGTAAGAACAGCCATATGACATGGTTCTTCTTCTTTTTGGAATAGGTAATTGGAGTAGCGGTCCATTATTCACGCTGTGACTGGGTTCGGTAGGTTGTCATTTACTTCCACTTATAGTTTTATTATTTTCTGCTTGAGTAAACTTCTATTTTGCTCCCTGTGGTTTGGTCATTTTAACGCTTTTGCTCCAAACCTTTAAAAATGGACATTTTACTCCCTGATCTATACAACGTATCTCTATTACACTACCCGCCTCAAACGTCGTCCACTTCAAATGTTAAACCACTGTCATGTGCCCCTCATGTGAGGGGCAAATATGCCATTTCCCAACCCAGATATTTATAAACCATTTTAAAACCCTAATTAGCCCCCATCTTCTTCTTCCTTCCAACATCTTCTTCATCTTCTTCCTTCCAACATCTTCTTTCTTCTAAATCCTCCATGGCAGACGTCAATTGTTTATAATTAGGGTTTTAAATGTCTGATTTGGAGTATTTCAGAAATATTTTTTGTTCATATTGATCTGTTTCAGCGGAATTAATTGGATTTTGGTTGATATTCGACGAGTTTCAAACATTTTCGTTATATCGTATGTGTCTATCAGACTGAATTGGTGATTTTAAATTTAAGTTTAGGTGTGTCGTGTGAAAATTTAAGTCAGTTTTGTTCCTGTTCTAAGATTGGTTCGTAAAGTTTTCTGAATGAAAAATTGTTATGTTGATCTTATTGCAACGGACAGGTTTAAATAAAAACATATTTTGAGAAATGATTTGAATCTTAGTTAAAAAGAAACGATGTTTTCGATCTAAAATTCGGATCTGTTTTGTTTGAACTGATCATTGCAGAATCGTTTTGGATGAACTGAATATTGAAGGATTGTTTCGGTTAATTTTCGTTGAATTTCGGACATCTCAGATGTGGTTTGATTGATTTTTGATGTGTTTCGAACAAGTATTAACCTAATTCGATTTGTTTCAAATCAAATTTTGTTTGTTTCTAATTGTTTCGGTGAAGTCGGACTGAATTCGTTTGTTTGTTTGAATCCGAAACAAAGAAAATTTGTTGTTCGTATTGTGAAGATAATAGCTGATGCGTTCTAGATCTGGTTTATAAATATCTGGGTTGGGAAATGACAGATTTTCCCCTCACATGAGGGGCACGTGACAGTGGTTTAACGTTTGAAGTGGACGTCGTTTGAGGCGGGCAGTGTAATAGAGATAGGTTGTATAGATCAGGGAGTAAAATGTCTGTTTTTAAAGGTTTAGGGAAAAAGCGTTAAAACGAACAAACCACCAGGAGCAAAATAATAGTTTACTTTTTCTGCTTCTTTAACAGTCTTGATAATATATGGCATAGCGTCTATAATTCCTTGTGCTACAATATGTTCGATGTCACTGTTATCTACTTGGTTTCCATTATTATCATTATTCTGGTTTTTCTGATTTACTTCATTTTCCATCTGGATTATAAACATTTATCAGGTATTAATATCACACAATAAGATTTAATGCAAATAATCATGCAAACAAATTGATCAAAAACGTCGAACGTTGCGACTTTTTCTTTTTTCATGTGACAACTGTGCTCTATAAATGATGAACGATGTAAAACAATATCCATTATCAATAAAACGATATATTTTGGTGTTAATATTTGTGTATTTGTGTTTGATGATTTTACAATTTGATTCTAGTTCGATTTCAAGCTTTAAATAGCTTTCTGGAAAGTTATACGCAAAGTGATGCGTAAACGTAATCAGATTAACGCGAAACACACTCTGGAATAGTGATATAGGATTAACATACCTTAAATAACCTTTACATAACTTAGAAATAAGTTTTGGAGGGTTTGGTGTGTCGAAAACAAGTTTATTCGATCGCAGTGACTATTTGTGTCAAACTGCAAAATTATGTCGATTCGTATGGTAACAAACATTCTAGAACTTGATCATAGGTTAAACATACCCTAAATATCCTTTACATAGCTTAGAAATTGTCTTTGATGGGTCTGGTATGCGAAAATAAACTTATTTGATCAACAGGGACTAAAAGCGTCAAAAAGTGCATAAGTTTGCATTTATGCGCATATCTTACGTTCTGAACATATCCGGACATCCAAAAAAAATTTTAATCATTAAAATATTTTATTTTAGTGATTGGGATGCAAAAATACCATTCGTCGCGTAATTTGGATCGTTTTTCGCGTCCGTTCGTGTTTCGTCGTAATTAACCGAATAACATGACCGTACTACCAAACGAACCGACATCAGAGATAATTTCAAGCATGTTTCAAGTCCCCTATACTTTAACTTCATTTTTGAGCCTTGAAAATGGGTTAACGCGGTTTAAACGCGTCGAAAATGGCTTAATCGAGCTGCAGGGACCATTTCTGCCATTTTTCAAAAACTTTCTGGACCTAGGCAGTGGTGGCGTCACGCGACGGGGAACCCCCTTTGCCGTGGCGGCACGCGACGGGTCCATGTTGAGAGAAATCCTATTTTCAGCAACCAACTTGAATTTGATTATGCAACTTTCTCAATACTATGAACTAGTTTGGAGCTCCCATGGTATACTAAACCATGTTCCACAAGTGTATGGTTAAATTTGAGCCTTGAATCTTGAAAAAACACTTGTCATAATCCTAAGAACCCAAGACTTTCTATAAATACCCACTTGCTCATTCACATTTCTTCACACCATTTGATTCAATTCTGCTCTAAGTTGACGTTTAACACTTCATACCTGAGTATTTTGAATCAAATCTTCCTTGCTTGGACCCTTTGTAAGCTTCTTTCATGTTTTTTTATGCTTTTCAAGCATGAAAGTCAAACAATGTTTGACTTTCTGCTTTGACCATGAATTAGTGAACACAAATTTCGTTTGAACTTTGCAACGTGAGCGTAATCACGATGGTTATAGTCCCTTGTGACTATACCTACTGATTACCACGTTGATTAGTCGAAGTGACGAGTCAAAGTTTTGGTCAAAATACGTTTTTATGCGTATTTTGCAATGAAGCTATTTTCGGGTATCAAAACACTTTGTTTTGATATCAAACTTTTTTTCTAACTTAGTTAAACATGTTTTAACATGTTTAACTCGTCACTTTTAGTCTAGTTCTTGTTTAGGGTCGTAAGTCAAGCGATCTAAACCACCGCTTAGACTTTCGAACCCGGCCCGTTTGGTCGATCGTTAGGATTCGACCAAGCATATTTTGTGACCACAGTTGTATAGGGAATAACCTTACGAGGTTATACCTTATGGTCACTTAGTTAAATTAGTTGTATGATAGGTAGTTTATATGCCTTAGGAAAATGACCAAAATGCCCTTTTCATGCATAATTTGATTTTAAGCATATGTAACTTAACTTTTGCCATTTAAACTGATTATGCAACATATTTAAACATGTTAGGGCATATAATACTTGTCATAGGACTAGTTAGGCGTCTCGAACGAGCATTCGTGCGAACGACACGTTAACGTAGCATAAGCTACCTTAATGGGTCGTAACGGGTCGTAAGCACTTAGGATAGGTTCTGATTTAGAATGCAGGCATTGTTAAACCATATCACATGAGTCCCAATACTCATTTGGTTTACGAAACCTCATTCTACCCGATCTTTCAATTTAGGTGTCACTTTATTAACTAGGCGATCCGATTACTAGGTGCTCCTTGACTTCCTTGGTTTGCCTCAGTTTCGTTAAGTTCATTAGATCGAGGATACTTTGCACTTCAAGTGAGTACATAGTTCCCCTATTTTACTGTTTTCAATTGTTTTGGGGTGATTCATATATGTTAAACGATTTCGATGCTTTTAACGATGATTTCAAAAACGAATACTATGGTTTATATTAAACGATAACGATTTCGATAATGTGAACGAACTTATTGGACGTATTTACATAACAGATGACATTCATTAGCTTTGGCCAAGCCGACCAGTATTAGGTTATGGAACCATAGGATCTAACAAATCCCGTTATCGGACTGCACCCATGCTTATGTATGGGGGTTATGTGGGTAACGACTGAACCTGTTAATTGTTAACTTACCCTTTGGTGGTTTGTTAATACAAGTTGAACGATGGACGAGTTACGAAGGTTTGAATGTTATAAACGAGACGACCAAAAGTAGTTTTCACAATTAAAACGAGAACGATTTGAACGATTGAACGATTAAAACAATTGAATGATTAAAACAATTGAACGATTGGAATGATTTAAACAAGTTAAACGAATTGAACGAATGATTGTTTTTGGTTAGTGTTTAGATAACGGGACGGGTATAATGTGATAAAAGCATGGTAGATACGCCGCTGGTACTTCTTATATATAAGTGTTTTTATCATATTACATTCCGTGGCGATATTTAGTTCACTTGGACGAACGATTTTTAACGATGTCATGCAAACGATGTTTACGATACGATATAAGCCATACGAGTTTTGTTACGAGAACGATTTACGATTGGGTTTACATAAACAAATGTCTTGAGTTAAGATTCATGGCATCAAGGTTTCATAAACTATAACCAATCTGTTTTGACTTGCTTATTCATTTTACAATACAAACATTTTACAAAAAAAGGTTTTCTAATATAGATTAACGAAGTTATACGAGTTATTTTAACATGTAAACGAGCCATGAATCTGGCACTCACACAAAACCTATGTGTTGGCCGGCATTTCTTTGCTGACTTTATTTTTACATATGTTTCAGGTAGTGTCGAATGATGTTGAATGCAACTAGGATGCATGCTCACTTAGGATTGGACAAGGCCTTAGTGACTTAATAATGATAATAGTCAAGATGTGAACTTGTTTTTTTTTTTAATTTCAAAACAATGTAAATGTTTAATAACTAAATAAAACGAAACTTTTGAATCCATGGTTGTGAAACAATAATTTTGTCCCTCCACTCCCCGACGTTTCCGCCGTGGTTTCGTTGTTTTAACGCGGTCGGGGTGTGACAGAAGAGTTGGTATCAGAGCTCATGGTTATAGGGAATTAGGTTATTAGTAATGCTTTGACCTAGACTATAACTTTTCTAGGACCCTAACGCGAGTTTCTTGCGTTTAGATTTTAAAACAATATTGTCACCTATCTTTAGGTGATAACCACAACGAGAACACAATAACAAATCCGCTTTGAAAAATAGATTATCTCTTCGTAGATGATTTGTTATAAGGTTTTGAACCTTCAAAGTTTTCAAAATCTCGTCAAAGTTTAGGTCTTATAATGTAAACACGTGCAATCTGGAAGGGTGGATGCCTGTACCCCGGGTTTTCTGTCTAAGGCTAGAGTGTTCATACAAATCCACATAATCGGACCAGTCACTCTTACTGGGAACTCTTGGGGTGAGTGTCCACTTATAGGCTAAAGCATGTCTTCGCGATACATTATATTGACCCATTTACTTTGATTAGTCACTGTGTATCGTTTGTTTGTTCAAGGTAACGAACGAATGATCGCCTTCCCTGTGTTTTGTCGATGTTTTCAATACCTCTTTTGTTTATCCAATTGTCGATCTCACTCGTTTCTCATGTTTCCTTGTTCTTTTTAGAAAATGCCTCCTCGACGAGATGCGCAACCTCAAACCAACGCTGAAATCGCAGCCCTTGTCGTTCAGCAAATGGCTGCTGTGATTCCAAACCTAATAACTCAGATTAACCAAGCGAACAAAAACAATAACAACAATGCTCAGTGCAGTTTTAAGACGTTTAATTCGGCTAAACCACTAAAGTTTTCTGGGTCTCAAGGAGCAACTACGCTCCTACAACGGTTCGAGAGTCTAGAGAGTACATTTAGACATGTTCAGTGTCCGAATGAACGAAAGGTTGAATTTGCGTTCAGTGTTTTTGAGAAGCGTGCTCTGACATGGTGGAATGGTGTGATGCGTGATAGAGGTGCCGACGTGGCTATGGCACAAACTTGGGAAGAGCTTCGAGCTCTCATGATGAAAGCGTTATGTCCCCATCACGAGATAAGGGCTTTGGAATGAGAATTCGACGATTTGAAACAAGATGAGGGAGAACACCGTGCATATACAGATCGTTATGAGGAGCTAAGCTTATTGTGTCCTACTATGGTTACCCCGTTGGAGAAAGCGATTGAGAGGTATATCGATGGTCTGCCCGATTCTGTGCAAGATTTTGTGATTGGTAGTAACCCTACCACTGTGCGTCAGGCTATTGAATTGGCTGCAACCCTGACTGAATCTCAAGTTAGGAAAGGTATACTTACTCGTAAGGGTGATACGAAGCAGTCGACCGATTCCGTTCAAGACAAGCGAAAGGGCAAGGGTAAGAAAGGCGAGTCTTATAGGAGGTCGAGGAAGCGCAAGGCTTCCCAAAATTTTGTTGTTACTGCTCAGAACCCACCAGCACAACCTCCCGCCAAGAAACAGTATGCTGGTACCGCACCTCACTACAATCGGTGCAATGGTCATCATGCGACTCAGCAAGCTTGTAAACAGTGCACAAATTATGGTAAACGTGGGCATATGGCCAACATTTGTCGTTTGGGTCAAAATCAAGTTGCTCAGAATCAAGCCCCGGTACAGGGAAACGCTGCTAGATTCCCACCTGGTTCGTGTTATAACTACGGAGAGATGGGCCATTTCCGCAACAATTGTCCGAGGCTTGCGAATCCGAATGCCAACGCGAATGTGAATCCCGCTCGTGGACGAGCGTACAATTTGAATGCAAACGAGGCCCCTGCTGACAACGAGGTTGTTAATGGTACACTCCATGTTAACCATCGACCTGCATCTGTTCTTTTAGATTCTGGTGCCGATAGAAGTTTTGTATCGTTGTCATTTGAGCCTTTGCTTGCGATACCTAGAACTAAACTGAGGAAACCCTTATCTGTTGAAGTTGCTACTGGTAAACCTCTTGTACTCAATTCTATTATTCGCGATTGTCAATTGAACCTCGATAACCATCTTTTTCCTATTGACCTCATACCGATGCAACTTGGGAGTTTCGACATTATCGTAGGGATGGATTGGTTAACTAAGTATCATGCTGAGGTGGTTTGTTTCGATAAGATTGTTCGTATTCCTCTTTCATCTGGCAATGTCCTAGAGGTTCGTGGCTAGAAACCATCCGTAGGTTTGAAACTCATGTCGTGTACGAAAGCCCAAAGTTATTTACGAAAAGGATGTGTTGCTTTTCTGGCACATGTCACTGAGAAGAAAGGCAAGAACAAGTGTATTCAAGATATTCCGATTGTTCGCAATTATCCAGAGGTGTATCCTGATGAACTGCCTGGTTTGCCTCCAGTTCGTCAAGTCGAATTTCATATTAATCTTGTACCCAATGCTAACCCGATTGCGAAAGCACCTTATCGTCTTACACCGTCTGAGATGCAAGAATTATCAAAACAGCTTCAAGAGTTATCTGAGAAATGATTCATCCGTCCGATTTATTCACCTTGGGGCGCTCCTGTCCTATTTGTGAAAAAGAAAGATGGGTCTTTTCGAATGTGTATCGATTATCATGAGCTTAAGAAGCGTACCATCAAGAATCGATATCCCCTACCATGAATTGATGATCTCTTTGATCAGCTGCAAGGTGCTACATGTTTTTCTAAGATTGATCTACATTCTAGGTATCATCAGCTTCGTGTACTCGAAGAAGATATTCCCAAAACTGCTTTCCGAACGAGATATGGACACTACGAGTTCACTGTCATGCCTTTTGGTTTGAGAAATGCCCCAGCTATTTTCATGGATTTAATGAATAGGGTTTGTAAACCTTATTTAGACAAGTTCATCATTGTGTTCATTGACGACATTCTTATTTATTCGAAGTCTCGAGCCGATCACGAACAACATCTTCGTCTAACATTGGAACTCCTGAAGAAGGAACAACTTTTTGCTATGAATTCTGGCTTAAAGAAGTTCAATTTTTGGGTCATATAGTTAACGAGCAGGGTATTCATATGGATCCTTAAAAAATTGCTGCAATTAAGGATTGGAACACACCTACGACACCCATAAAAGTTCGTTCTTTTCTTGGTCTTGCTAGTTACTATCGTTGATTTATTTCAAATTTCTCAAAGATTGCGGTTCCTCTTACTACTTTGACTCAGAAGAATAAGCCTGAGTGGGGACCTAAACAAGAAGAAGCGTTCCAAACGCTAAAACGAAAACTCTGTAATGCTCCTGTTTTATCTTTGCCCGATGGAAACGATGATTTTGTTGTCTATTGTGACGCGTCGAATCTAGGCCATGGTTGTGTTCTTATGCAATGAGGTAAAGTTATAGCTTATGCGTCAAGACAGCTTAAGGTACATGAGAAGAACTATACCACTCATGATCTTGAGTTGGGAGCTGTGGTTTTTGCACTCAAAATCTGGAGACACTATCTCTATGGAACGAAATGTGTGGTTTTCACAGACCACAAAAGTCTCCAACACATTCTCAATCAGAAGGAGCTGAACATGAGACAACGATGATGGGTTGAGCTCTTGAACGATTACGATTGTGAAATTCGCTACCATCCTGGTAAGGCGAATGTCGTAGCCGATGCGCTAAGTCGAAAGGAAGGAGCTAAGCTTAATTTTGTCCGCACTTTATCCGATATCCAATCTCGTGTCCTTCAAGCACAACGATCTTGTGTAACCAAAGGCTTATTGAAATATGAGCTACCACTTCAACTTGAGCTTAAGCTTGAAACGAAAGACGATGGGTTACTCTATTTTAAGGATCGTTTGTGGATTCCGAAATGAGACGATCTTCGCACTTTAGTGATGGACGAATCTCACAAGTCTCGTTATTCTATTTATCCTGGTGCTGATAAAATGTACAAGGATCTTCATACTCATTACTGGTGGCCTGGTATGAAAAGGGATGTTGCCTTGTATGTATCAAAATGCCTAACTTGCCTCAAAGTCAAGGCTGAACATCAACGACCATCTGGTTTGCTTGCACAACCAGAGATACCGGTATGGAAGTGGGAGAACATTGCGATGGATCTCATCACTAAGTTACCGCGTACATCTAGAGGACACGACGCTATTTGGGTTATCATTGATCGATTAACGAAGTCAGCTCACTTTATACCGATTCGCGAGGATCTATCTGCTGATAAACTTGCCAAGATTTACGTTGATGAGATTGTATCTCGACATGGTGTTCCTTTGGATATCATTTCCGATCGTGATGCTCGATTTTTATCTCATTTTTAGAAGACCATGCAATCTGCTATGGGAACTCAACTGAATCTAAGCACTGCTTATCATCCCCAAACAGATGGACAATCCGAGAGAACGATACAAACATAGGAGGATATGCTTAGAGCATGCGTGATAGACTTTGGTGGTAATTGGGATTCTCATCTACCGTTGATCGAGTTCTCTTATAAAAACAGTTATCATGCTAGCATTAATATGGCACCGTTCGAAGCTTTATACGGTCGAAAATGTCGTTCACCTGTCTGTTGGAATGAGATCGGTGAAGCTCAGCTTACTGGACCTGAGCTCATTCTGAAAACAACAGATAAAATCAAGAAAATTCGTGATAATCTTCTGACAGGCGACAGCTAGAATTTGTCAAAAGAGTTATGCGGATATGCGACGCAAGCCCTTGGAATTTCAAGTCGGAGACCATGTCCTACTCAAGGTATCCCCTTGGAAGGGAGTGGTGAGATTTGGAAAGAAAGGAAAACTTGTACCACGATATGTTGGACCATTTAAGATTGTTGAAAGAATCAGAAAGGTTGCCTATCGACTTAAGCTACCTCCTGAACTTGGGAATATTCACCCAACATTCCACGTGTCCATTCTACGAAAGTGTTTAGCCGATACTGATCTTCATATTCCACCCGAAGAAATTCCAGTTGATGAAACAATGCACTTTGTCAAGAAACCTGTGGAGATAATGGACCGTGCAGTTAAACAGTTGAAGAACAAGCGAATTCGATTAGTCAAAGTTCGTTGGGAGTCCAAATATGGCCCAGAGTTTACTTGGGAATGTGAGGACCAAATGAAAGCAAAATCCACATTTGTTTTCACAAGTTTCCTCTAGTTAAAATTTCGGGACGAAATTTCCAAAAGTAGGGGAGACTGTGACAACTGTGCTCTGTAAACGATGAACGATGTAAAACAATATCCATTATCAATAAAATGATGTGTTTTGGTGTTAATATTTGTGTATTTATGTTTGACGATTTTGAAATTTGATTCTAGTTCGATTTCAAGCTTTAAATCGCTTTCTGGAAAGTTATACGCAAAGTGATGCGTAAACATAATCAGTTTAACGCGACAAACACTCCGTAATAGTGATATAGGCTTCACATACCTTAAAAAACCTTTACATAACTTAGCAATAAGTTTTGGAGGGTTTGGTGTGTCGAAAACAAGTTTATTCGATCGCAGGGACTATTTGTGTCAAACTGCGAAAGTATGCCGATTCGTATGGTAACGAACATACCGGAACTTGATCATAAGTTAAACATACCCTAAATATCATTTACATAGCTTAGAAATAGGCTTTGATGGGTCCGGTATGCGAAAATAAACTTATTTGATCAACAGGGACTAAAAGCGTCAAAAAGTGCATAAGTTTGCATTTACGCGCATATCTTACGTTCTGAACATATCCGGACATCCAAAAAATTTTTAATCATTAAAATATTTTATTTTAGTGATTGGGATGCAAAAATATCATTCATCGCGTAATTTGTATCGTTTTTCGCGTCCGTTCGTGTTTCGTCATAATTAACCGAATAACGTGACCGTACGACCAAACGAACCGACATCCAAGATAATTTCAAGCATGTTTCAAGTCCCCTATACTTTAACTTCATTTTTGAGCCTTGAAAATGGGTTAACGGGGTTTAAACGCGTTGAAAATGGCTTAAACGAGCTGCAGGGACCATTTCTGCTATTTTTCAAAACTTTCTGGACCTGGGCAGTGGTGGCATCGCGCGACGGGGAACCCCCTTTGCCGTGGCGGCATGGACGGGTCCATGTTGACAGAAATCCTATTTTCAGCAACCAGCTTGAGGGTCTTTTATGCAACGTTCTCAATACTATGAACTAGTTTTGGAGCTCCCATGATATACTAAACCATGTTCCACAAGTGTATGGTTAGATTTGAGCCTTGAATCTTGCAAAAACACTTGCCATAATCCTAAGAACCCAACACTTTCTATAAATACCCACTTGCTCATTCACATTTCTTCACACCATTTGATACAATTCTGCTCTAAGTTGAAGTTTAGCACTTCATACCTGAGTATTTTGAATCAAATCTTCCTTGCTTGAACCCTTTGTAAGCTTCTTTCATGCTTTTTATGCTTTTCAAGCATGAAAGTCAAACAGTGTTCGTTTGAACTTTGCAACGTGAGCGTAATCACGATGGTTATAGTCCCTTGTGACTATACCTACTGATTACCACGTTGATTAGTCGAAGTGACGAGTCAAAGTTTCGGTCAAAATACGTGTTTATGTGTATTTTGCAACGAAGCTATCTTCGTGTATCAAAACACTTTGTTTTGATATCAAACTTGTTTTCTAACTTAGTTAAACATGTTTTAACATGTTTAACTCGTCACTTTTAGTTTAGTGCTTGTTTAGGGTCGTAAGTCAAGCGGTCTAAACCACCGCTTAGACTGTCGAACCCGACCCGTTTGGTCGATCGTTAGGATTCGACCAAGCATATTTTGTGACCATAGTTGTATAGGGAATAACCTTCCGAGATTATACCTTATGGTCACTTAGTTTAATTAGTTGTATGACTGGTAGTTTATATGCCTTAGGAAAATGACCAAAATGCCCTTTTCATGCATAATTTGATTTTAAGTATATGTAACTTAACTTTTGCCATTTAAACTGATTATGCAACATATTTAAACATGTTAGGGCATATAATACTTGTCATAGGACTAGTTAGGTGTCTCAAACGCGCATTCGCGCGAACGACGCGTGAAAGTAGCATAAGCTACCTTAATGGGTCGTAACGGGTCGTAAGCACTTAGGATAGGTTCCGATTTAGAATGTAGGCATTGTTAAACCATGTCACATGAGTCCCAATACTCATTTGGTTTATGAAACCTCATTCTACCCAATCTTTCTATTTAGGTGTCGATTTATTAACTAGGCGATCTGATTACTAGGTGCTACTTGACTTCCTTGGTTTGCCTGAGCTTCGTTAAGTTCATTAGATCGAGGATACTTTGCACTTCAAGTGAGTACATAGTTCCCCTATTTTACTGTTTTCAATTGTTTTGGGGTGATTCATATATGTTAAACGATTTCGATGCTTTTAACGATGATTTCAAAAACGAATACTATGGTTTATATTAAACGATAACGATTTCAATAATGTGAATGAACTTGTTGGACGTATTTACATAACGAATGACATTCATTAGCTTTGGCCAAGCCGGCCAGTATTAGGTTATGGTACCATAGGATCTGACAAATCCCGTTATCGGACTGCACCCATGGTTATGTATGGGGGTTTTGTGGGTAACGACTGAACCTGTTAATTGTTAACTTACCCTTTGGTGGTTTGGTAATACGAGTTGAAAGATGGACGAGTTACAAAGGTTTGAATGTTATAAACGAGACGACCAAAAGTAGTTTTCACAATTAAAACGAGAACGATTTGAACGATTGAACGATTAAAACAATTGAACGATTTAATCAAGTTAAACGAATTGAGCGAATGATTGGCTTTTGGTTAGTGTTTAGATAACGTGGCGGGTATTATGTGATAAAAGCATGGTAGATACGCCGCTGGTACTTCTTATATATAAGTGTTTTTATCATATTACATTTCGTGGTGTTATTTAGTTCACTTGGACGAACGATTTTTAATGATGTCACACAAACGATTTTAAACGATTTTTACGATACGATATAAACCATACGAGTTTTGTTACGAGAACAATTTACGATTGAGTTTACATAAACAAATGTTTTGAGTTAAGATTCATGGCATCGAGGTTTCATAAACTATAACCAATCTCTTTTGGCTTGGTTATTCATTTTACAATACAAACATTTTACAAAACAAGGTTTTCTAATATAGATTAACGAAGTTATACGAGTTATTTTAACATGTAAACGAAGCCATGGATCTGACACTCACACAAAACCTATGTGCTCGCCGGCATTTCTTTGCTGACTTTATTTTTACATATGTTTCAGGTAGTGTCGAATGATGTTGAATGCAACTAGGATGCATGTTCACTTAGGATTGGACAAGGCCTTAGTGACTTAATAACGATGATAGTCTAGATGTGAACTTGTTTTTTTTTTAATTTCAAGACAATGTAAATGTTTAATAAGTAAATAAAACGAAACTTTTGAATCCATGGTTGTGAAACAATAATTCTGTCGCTCCACTCCCCGAAGTTTCCGCCGCGGTTTCGTTGTTTTAACGCGGTTGGGGTGTGACATTTCATATATATAGCTATTACAACCTACAACTGAAATTTAAACACACTAATAGTTATGCATCGATAGATATTATGTTATCTATTTTAGTTGATGATTTTTTTTTCAAACTACACACCTTTATATATATATATATGGGAAGGTTCAAATGAAAACCACTAGTTATCACGAAAACTCGAAAACTAACTAAGAAAGCCTAAAAACATACCAAATTTTTTTTTTTGCATACCAATTTTCGCTATCTAATTATACAAAAAAAACATTTTTTCAAAAAAAAAAATTTAGTACAAATGTGTAATAGTACACATGTGTATGTGTACTACACATGTACACTACAATTTTTTTTTTTTTAAAAAAAGTTTTTTTATATATAAAAACTATCAATTTTTAATAAAAAAATTGCTGTGTTTTTTAGGCTTTTTTTAGTTAGTTTTCGCAATAAAAGTGGTTTTCATTTGAACCATCCCCTATATATATATATATATATATTTATCTATATATATATATATATATATTATTAGGTGTCGTTCATCCAAAACTGCATTTCTTGCTCGTCATACTTCCACTTAAGCTTTTCACCTATCTGTCGTATCCTCTCTCCTTCTTCCACTAATTCTTCACCATATGTGCGGAGTTCCTGCACATTCTCTTCACTCATGGGTGGTCGTGGTGCGGGTACTGGGTCAGAGTATCGAGGTATAGGTTTTCCATTTGGGTATGGGTTGCTTAACACACTCTGAATATACCGGTTGTCATTTCAAAATGGATCTAAAGGATTAAGGTCGGTATACTGTTCTATGGGATTTTGTATCGGTTCTTCCTGAGGACAGAGTTCCTGATATTTCCTATGGTCATCTTCCCATGGATCATACGCTAGAGGATTAGGTGCTGGAATTCTAGGTATCTCATTAGGTTCAAATGCTGGTATAGGAAATTGATTTCCTTGGTTAGTTTCTATCTCCATTGGTTGGGTTGGAGTAATGGCAATGCTTATGGTTCAGTTATCTGATCAAGGTTTGGATCTGCTGCAGTGGTGGCTAGCATATGAAAGTCTGCCAACTGTCTATTAACTGCTTTCTAGGTTTGGGCATTCACTCCCCTAATGACTTTCCGTCACACCCCGACCGCGTTAAAACAACGAAACCGTTGCGGAAACGTCGGGGAGTGGAGTGGCAGAATTATTGTTTCACAACCATGGTAATCAAAAGTTTCATTTTATTGATTCATTGGATAGTTTACATTGTCTTAAAACAAAACAAATAGGTTACATGTCGTCTATCATTGTTATTATGTCACTAAGGTCTCGTCCAGATCCTATATGAACATGCACCCTAGCAATCAACATCATGCAACACCACCTGAACCATATGTAAAAACAAAGTCAGCAAAGAAATGCTGGCGAGCACATAGGTTTTATGAGAGTATCGGATTCATGGCTCGTTTACATGTTGCAGTACCTTATTAGACTACAAGAGTCAAAAGTTACAAACCTCGTTTTGAAAAGTGTATTGCAACATAATTAACCAACTCAAATCAAGTTGGTTATAGTTTACAAAATCTCGCAACCATGATTCTTAACCTAAAAACATTTGTTTAAGTAAACCAAATCGTAAATTGTTCTCGTTACAGAATTTGTATTGTTTAGATCATTTAGAAAACCTCGTTGTGTGACATCGTTTTAAAATCGTTTACCCATGTGAACTAAATAATGCCACGGAATGTAATATGATAAAAGCACTTATATATAAGAAGTACCAGCGGCGTATCTACCATGCTTTTATCATGTTACACCCGTCCCATTATCTAATCACAACCCAAAACCAATCGTTTGATCAAATCGTTTATCTCGTTTAAATCGTTTCAAATCGTTTAACTCGTCCCAAATAGTTCTTGTTTTAATTGTGAAACTACTTTTCGTCATATTGCTAATAACATCGAAACCTTCACAACTCGACTATCACCAATCTCGCATTAACAAACCACCAAAGCTAAGTTAACAATCACAGATTCGGTCGTTACCCACATAACCCCCACGCATAACCATGGGTGCAGTCTGATAACGGGATTTGTCAGATCCTAGGGTTCCATAACCTAATACTGGTCGGTTCGGCCAAAACTAATGAATGTTTTTCGTTATGTAACTACGCCCAACAAGTTTATTCACATTATCGAAATCGTTATAAATTTAATATAAACCATTTTAATCATTTTCGAAACCATCGTTAAAAACATCGAAATCATTTAACACATATGAATCACTCCAAAATAATCGAAAACGGTAAAATAGGGGAACTATGTACTCACATCGAAGTGCAAAGTATCCTCAATCTAAAGAACTCAACAAGCTCAGGTAAACCAAGGAAATTCAAGTAGCACCTAGTAATCGAATCACTAGCTAATAAATCGACACCTAAATTGGAAAATCGGATAGAATAAGGTTTCGTAAACCAAATGATTATTGGAACTCATGCGATATGGTTTAACTAATCCTACATTCTAAATCAGAACCTAACCTAAGTGCTTTCGACCCGTTACGACCCATTAAGGTAGCTTACGCTACTTTAACGCGTTGTTCGCGCAAACGCGCGTTTGAGATGTCTAACTAGTCCTATGACAAGTATTATATGCCTAAACATGTTTAAATATGTTGCATAATCAGTTTAGGTGACAAAAGTTAAGTTACATATGCTTAAAATCCAATTATGCATGAAAATGGCATTTTGGTCATTTACCTAAGGCATATAAACTACTTATCATACAACTAATTAAACTAAGTGACCATAAGGTATAACCTCGGAAGGTTATTTCCTATACAACTATGGTCTTAAATATGCTTGGTCAATCCTAATGATCGACCAAACGGGTCGAGTTCGAAAGTCTAAGCGGTGGTTTAGACCGCTTGACTTACGACTCTATACAAGCACTAAACTAAAAGTGGCGAGCTAAACATGTTAAAACATGCTTAACTAAGTTAGAAACCAGGTTTTGATACCCAAGAATAGTTTGGTTGCAAAATACGCATAAATACGCATTTTGACAGAAACTATGACTCGTCACTACTCCTAATCAACGTGGTAATCAGTAGGTATAGTCACAAGGGACTATAACCATCGTGATTACGCTCACGTTGAAAAGTTCAAACAAACTTTGTATTGACCAAAGACTAGTCAAAGCAGAAAGTCAAACATTGTTTGACTTTCGCGCTCGAAAAGCAATAAAAGAACGAAAGAAGCTTACAAAAGGTCCAAGCTAGGGAGATCTTGATCCAAAACACTCCGGTATGAAGTTTTAGAACTTCAACTTAGAGTTATTCAGATCAAGGGTGCAGAAAATGGAATTAGAGCTTGGGTATATATAGTTTTCGGTAAACCGTTAGGATCATTTCTTGCAAAAGGTATCCCAAATCAAAATCCAGCAGATGGTATCCCAAATCAATGGTCAAAAACCATCAAAACCAGCTCAAAGTCCAGATTCAATGTTTCTGTACTGTTAGTCTATTGCACCCCGCGTAGCATATAGCCTGGGCTTACGCGCCCCACGTAAGAACTTTGACAGAATTTTAGTTTTAGCCCCTGCAAGCCCAAAACTTTGTTTTCGATGCACTTTTGACACATTTAAGCCCCGTTAACCCCATTTCAAGGCTCTAAAATGAAGTTAAAGTATAGGGAACTTAAAATATGCTCAAAAAACATCTCGGATGTCGGTTCGTTTGGTTGTACGGTCGCGTTATTCGGTTAATTACGACGGAAGTCGTAACGAACACAAAAACGATCCAAATTAAGCGACAAATGGTATTTTTATCATGCCAATCACTAAAATAAAATATTTTAATGATTACATAAATTTTTGGGTGTCCATATATATTCAGAACGTAAGATATGCGCGAAAATGCAAACTTATGCACTTTTTGACGCTTTTAGTCCCTATTGATCAAATAAGTTTATTTTCGCATACCGAACCCCTCAAAGCCTATTTATAAGCTATGTAAAGGATATTTAGGGTATGTTTAACGTATGATCAAGTTCCGGAATGTTCGTTACTATACAACTCGGTATAGTTTCGCAGTTTGACATAAATAGTCCCTGCGATCGAACAAACTTGATTTTAACACACCAAACCCTCCACAACTTATTTCTAAGTTATGTAAAGGTTATTAGAGGTATGTTAAGCCTATTTCACTATTCCGGAGTGTTTTTCGCGTTAAACTGATTACTTTTGCGCATCAGTTTGCGTATAACTTCCCAGAAAGCGATTTAAAGCTTGAAATCGGACTCGAATCAAATCGTAAAATCATCAAACACAAATACACACATAATAACACCAAAACACATTGTTTTATTAATAATTGATATTGTTTTACATTGTACATTGATTACAGAGCACAGTTGTCACAGTCTCCCCTACTTTAGGAAATTTCATCCTGAAATTTTAACTAGAGGAAACTTGTGAGAACAAATATGGATATTTCGCCTTCATTTGGTCCTCACATTCCCAAGTAAACTCTGGGACACGTTTGGACTCCCAACGAACCTTGACCAATCGAATCTGTTTGTTCTTCAACTGTTTGACTGCATGGTCCATTATCTCCACAGGTTTCTCGACAAAGTGCATCGTTTCATCAATTTGAATTTCGTCGAGTGGAATGTGAAGATCAGCATCGGCTAAACCTTTCGCAAATTAGACACGTGGAAAGTCGGATGAATATTTCCAAGCTCTGGAGGTAGCTCAAATCGATAGGCAACCTTTCCAATTCTTTCAACAATCTTAAATGGTCCAACATATCGAGGTGCAAGTTTTCCTATCTTTCCAAATCTCACCACTCCCTTCCAAGGTGACACCTTGAGTAGGACACGGTCTCCGACTTGAAATTCTAAGAGCTTGCGTCGCATATCCGCATAACTCTTTTGACAGCTTCTAGCTGTCACAAGATTATTGCGAATTTTCTTGATTTTGTCTGTTGTTTCCAGAATGAGCTCAGGTCCAGTAAGCTGAGCTTCACCGATCTCATTCCAACAGACAAGTGAATGACATTTTCGACCGTAGAGAGCTTCGAATGGTGCCATATTAATGCTAGCATGATAACTATTGTTGTAAGAGAACTCGATCAATGGAAGATGACAATCCCAATTACCACCAAAGTCTATTATGCATGCTCTAAGCATATCCTCCAAAGTTTGAATCGTCCTCTCAGATTGTCCATCTGTTTGGGGATGATAAGCAGTGCTTGGATTTAGTTGGGTTCCCATAGCAGATTGCATGGTCTTCCAAAAATGAGATGAAAATCGAGCATCACGATCAGAAATGATATCCAAAGGAACACCATGTCGAGATACAATCTCATCAACATAAATCTTTGCAAGTTTATCAGCAGATAGATCTTCGCGAATCGGAATAAAATGAGCTGACTTCGTTAATCGATCGATGACAACCCAAATAGCATCGTGACCTTTCGATGTACGCGGTAATTTAGTGATGAGATCCATCACAATGTTCTCCCTATTCCAAACCGGTATCTCTGGTTGTACAAGCAAACCAGATGGTCATTGATGTTCAGCCTTGACTTTGAGACAAGTTAGGCATTTCGATACATACAAGGCAATATCCTTCTTCATACTAGGCCACCAATACTTAGTACGAAGATCCTTGTACATTTTATCAGCACCAGGATGGATAGAATATCGAGATTTATGAGATTCTTCCATCACTAAAATGCGAAGATCGTCTTGTTTCGGAATCCACAAACGATCCTTGAAGTAGAGTAATCCATTGTCCTTCGTTTCGAGCTTGAGCTCAAGTTGACGTGGTAATTCCTTACCCATTAAATCTTGTGAAACACAAGATTGTTGAGCTTGAAGGACACGAGTTTGGATATCAGATAGAGTTCGAACATAATGAAGCTTGAGTTGCTCCTTATGACTAAGCGCATCGACTACGATATTCGCCTAACCAGGATGGTAGCGAATCTCGCAATCGTAGTCGCTCAAGAGCTCAACCCATCGTTGTTGCCTCATGTTCAGCTCCTTCTGATTAAGAATGTGTTGGAGACTTTTGTGGTCTGTGAAAACCACACACTTCGTGCCGTAAAGATAGTGTCTCCAGATTTTGAGTGCGAAAACTACAGTACCTAACTCAAGATCATGAGTGGTGTAGTTTTTCTCGTGAACTTTCAGCTGTCTTGACGCATATGCAATGACTTTACCTCATTGCATGAGAACGCAACCAAGGCCTAGATTCGATGCATCACAATAGATAACGAAATCATCGTTTCCCTTGGGCAAAGATAAAACAGGAGCATCGCAGAGTTTTCGTTTCAGCGTTTAGAACGCTTCTTCTTGCTTAGGTCCCCACTCAAAAGGCTTATTCTTCTGAGTCAAAGCAGTGAGAGGAACCACAATCTTTGAGAAGTTCGAAATGAAACGACGATAATAACCAGCAAGACCAAGAAAAGAACGAATCTCTGTGGGTGTCGTCGGTGTATTCCAATCCTTAATTGCAACAATTTTGGATGGATCCACATGAATACCCTGCTTATTGACTATATGACCCAAGAACTGAACTTCTTTAAGCCAAAATTCACAATTGGAGAATTTAGCAAAAAGTTGTTCCTTCTTCAGGAATTCCAACGTCAAACGATGGTGTTGCTCGTGATCAGCTCGAGACTTCGAATAAATGAGAATACCATCGATGAACACAATGATGAACTTGTCTAAATAAGGTTTACAGACCCTATTCATTAAGTCCATGAAGATAGCTGGGGCATTCGTCAAACCAAAAGGCATGACAGTGAACTCGTAATGCCCATATCTCGTGCGGAATGCAGTTTTGGGAATATCTTCTTCGAGAACACGAAGCTGATGATACCTAGAACGCAGATCGATCTTGGAAAAACATGTAGCACCTTGCAGCTGATCAAAGAGATCATCGATTCGTGGTAGGGGATATCGATTCTTGATGGTAAGCTTATTCAGCTCACGATAACCTATACACATTCGAAAAGACCCATCTTTCTTTTTCACAAAGAGGATAGGAGCGCCCCAAGGTGAATAACTCGGTCGGATGAATCCTTTATCGGATAACTCTTAAAGCTGTTTCGATAACTCTTGCATCTCCGACGGTGCAAGACGATAAGGTGCTTTAGCAATCGGGTTGGCATTGGGTACAAGATCAATATGAAACTCGACTTGACGAACTGGAGGTAAACCAGGCAGTTCCTCAGGAAACACCTCTGAATATTCACGAACAATCGGAATATCTTGAATGCTCTTGCTCTTGCCTTTCTCCTCGGTGACATGTGCCAGGAAGGCAACATATCCCTTTCGTAAATAACTTTGGGCTTTCGTACACGACATGAGTTTCAAACCAACTGATGGTTTCTCGCCACGAACCTCTAAAACTTCACCAAAAGAAAGGGGAATACGAACGATCTTATCGAAACAAACCACCTCAGCATGATGTTTGGTTAACCAATCCATCCCCACGATAATGTCGAAACTCCCAAGTTGCATCGGTGTGAGGTCAATAGGAAAAAGATGGTTGTCGAGGTTCAATTGACAACCACGAATAACAGAATCGAGTACAAGAGGTTTACCAGTAGCAACTTCGACAGATAAGGGTTTCCTTAGTTTAGTTCTAGGTATCGCAAGCAAAGGCTCAAAAGATAACGAAACAAAACTCCTATCGGCACCAGAATCGAAAAGAACAGATGCAAGATGATTGTTAACAAGGAACGTACCGTTAACAACCTCGTTGTCAGCTCGAGCCTCGTTTGCATTCATATTGTATGCTCGTCCACGAGCGGGATTCACATTCGCCTTTGCATTTGCATTTGCATTCGCGTTCACCAACCTCGGGCAGTTGTTGCGGAAATGACCCATTTCATCGCAATTATAACACGAACCAGGTGGGAATCTCGCAGCATTCCCTTGAACTTGTGCTGGAACCTGAGCAGCTTGATTCTGACCCAAACGACAAATGTTGGCCAGATGCCCAAGTTTACCACACGTAATGCACTGTTTGTAAGCATGTTGGGCAACATGATGACCATTGCATCGAGCACAGTGAGGTGCAGTACCAGCATATTGCTTCTTCACGGGAGGTTGTGCTGGTGGATTCTGAGTATTCTGTGCAATGGCTGCAAAGTTCTGGGAAGCCTTGCGCTTCCTCGACTTCTTAGAAGACTCACCCTTCTTCTTACCCTTACCTTTTTCTTGTGCAGAATCAACTGACTTATTCTTGTCACCCTTTCGGGTCAGTTTACCTTTTCTGACCTGAGACTCGGTCAAAGTAGCAGCCAATTCAATCGCTTGACGGACAGTAGTAGGTGTACTGCCAGTCACAATATCCTTCATAGAATCGGGTAGACCATCGATGTACCTCTCAATCGCTTTCACCAATGGGGTAACCATCGTAGGACACAACAAACTGAGCTCCTCATAACGATCCATATACGCACGGTGTTCTCCCCCATCTTGTTTCAAATCATCAAATTCTCGTTCCAAAGCTCGAATCTCGTGTCAGGAACAGAACTCTCTCATTATGAGAGCTCGAAGCTCTTCCCACGTTTGTGCCATAGCCACATCGGCACCCCTATCATGCATCACACCGTTCCACCATGTAAGAGCACGCTTCTCGAACACACTAGATGCAAACTCAACCTTACGCTCATACGGACATTGCACATGTATGAATGTGATCTCCAAACTTTCGAACCATTGCAGGAGCGCGGTTGCTCCTTGAGACCCAGAAAACTTCAATGGTTTAGCCGAATTGAACTTCTTGAAACTACACTGAGCATTATTGTTATTATTGTTGTTGTATAATTGATGGATCTGGGTTACTATGTTCGGAAGCACCACAGCCATTTACTGAGCGACAAGGGCTGCGACTTCTTCGTTGGTTAGAGGTTGTGCATCACGTCGAGGAGGCATTGTCTAAAAGGAACAAGGAAGCATGAGAAACAAGTGAGGTCGACAATTGGAAAAACAAAAGAGGTATTGAAAACATCGACAAAACACAAGGAAGGCGATCATTCGTTTGTTACCTCGAACAAACAAGCGACACGCAATGACTAATCAAAATGAATGGGTCAATATAATGTATCGCGAAGACATGCTTTAGCCTATAAGTGAACACTCATCCCAAGAGTTCCTAGGTAAGAGTGGTTGGTCTGATTATGTGGATTTGTACGAACACTCTAGCCTTAGACAGAAAAGTCAGGATACAGGTGTTCACCCTTCCAGATTGCACGTGTTCACATTATAAGACCTAAACTTTGACGAGATTTTGAAAACTTAGAGGGTTCAAAACTTTATAAGAAATTAAATTAGAACAGATGATTGGTTTTCAAAGCGGATTTGTTATTGTGTTCACGTTATGGTTATCACCTAAGGATAGGTGACGGTATTGTTTTAAAATCTAAACGCAAGAAAACTTGCGTCAGGGTCCTAGAAAGTTATAGTCAAGGTCAAAGCATTGCTAATAACCTAATTCCCTATAACCATTGGCTCTGATACCAACTCTTCTATCACACCCCGACCGCGATAAAACAATGAAACCGCGGCGGAAACGTCGGGGAGTGGAGTGGCAGAATTATTGTTTCACAACCATGGTAATCAAAAGTTTCGTTTTATTGATTCATTGGATAGTTTACAATGTCTTAAAACAAAACAAATAGGTTACATATCGTCTATCATTGTTATTATGTCACTAAGGCCTCGTCCAGATCCTATATGAACATGCACCCTAATAATCAACATCATCAACACCACCTGAAACATATGTAAAAACAAAGTCAGCAAAGAAATGCTGGCGAGCACATAGGTTTTATGAGAGTATCGGATTCATGGCTCGTTTACATGTTGCAGTACCTTATTAGACTACAAGAGTCAAAAGTTACAAACCTCGTTTTGAAAAGTGTATTGCAACATAATTAACCAACTCAAATCAAGTTGGTTATAGTTTATAAAATCGCGCAACCATGATTCTTAACCCAAAAATGTTTGTTTAAGTAAACCAAATCATAAATTGTTCTCGTTACAAAACTCGTATGGTTTATATCATTTAGAAAACCTCGTTGTGTGACATCGTTTTAAAATCGTTTACCCATGTGAACTAAATAATGCCACGGAATGTAATATGATAAAAGCACTTATATATAAGAAGTACCAGCGGCGTATCTACCATACTTTTATCATGTTACACCCGTCCCATTATCTAATTACAACCCAAAACCAATCGTTTGATCAAATCATTTATCTCGTTTAAATCGTTTCAAATCGTTTAACTCGTCCCAAAATCGTTCTTGTTTTAATTGTGAAACTACTTTTGGTCGTCTTGCTAATAACATCCAAACCTTCGCAACTCGACTATCGCCAATCTCGCATTAACAAACCACCAAAGGGTAAGTTAACAATCACAGATTCGGGCGTTACCCACAAAACCCCCACACATAACCATGGGTTCAGTCTGATAACGGGATTTGTCAGATCCTATGGTACCATAACCTAATACTAGTCGGTTCGGCCAAAACTAATGAATGTTATTCGTTATGTAACTACGCCCAACAAGTTTGTTCACATTATCGAAATCGTTTTAAAATTAATATAAACCATTTTAATCATTTTCGAAACCATCGTTAAAAACATCGAAATCATTTAACACATATGAATCACCCCAAAACAATCAAAAACGGTAAAATAGGGGAACTATGTACTCACATCGAAGTGCAAAGTATCCTCAATCTAAAGAACTCAACAACATCAGGCAAACCAAGGAAATTCAAGTAGCACCTAGTAATCGAATCACTAGTTAATAAATCGACACCCAAATCGGAAAATCGGATAGAATGAGGTTTTGTAAACCAAATGAGTATTGGAACTCATGCGATATGCTTTAACTAAGCCTACATTCTAAATCGGAACCTAACCTAAGTGCTTTCGACCCGTTACGACCCATTAAAGTAGCTTACGCTACTTTAACGCGTCGTTCACGCAAACGCGCGTTCGAGACGTCTAACTAGTCCTATGACAAGTATTATATGCCTAAACATGTTTAAATATGTTGCATAATCAGTTTAGGTGACAAGAGTTAAGTTACATATGCTTAAAATCCAATTATGCATGAAAAGGGCATTTTGGTCATTTACCTAAGGCATATAAACAACCTATCATACAACTAATTAAACTAAGTGACCGTAAGGTATAACCTCGGAAGGTTATTCCCTATCCAACTATGGTCTTAAATATGCTAGGTCGGATCCTAATGATCGACCAAACGGGTCGAGTTCGAAAGTCTAAGCGGTAGTTTAGACCGCTTGACTTACGACTCTATACAAGCACTAAACTAAAAGTGACGAGCTAAACATGTTAAAACATGCTTAACTAAGTTAGAAAACAGGTTTTGATATCAAAACAAAGGGTTTTGATACCCAATAATAGTTTGGTTGCAAAATACGCATAAATACGCATTTTGACCGAAACTATGACTTGTCACTACGCCTAATCAACGTGGTAATCAGTAGGTATAGTCACAAGGGAAAATAACCATCGTGATTACGCTGACGTTGCAAAGTTCAAACAAACTTTGTGTTGACCAAAGACTGGTCAAAGTAGAAAGTCAAACACTGTTTGACTTTAGCGCTCGAAAAGCAATAAAAGAACGAAAGAAGCTTACAAAGGGTCCAAGCTAGGGAGATCTTGATCCAAAACACTCATGTATGAAATTTTAGAACTTCAACTTAGAGTTATTCAGATCAAGGGTGGAGAAAATGGAATGAGAGCTTGGGTAAATATAGTGTTCGGTAAACTGTTAGGATCATTTCTTGCAAAAGGGGCTTCGATCTTGACCCTCCAAGTGGGCACAAGGTTTTAGAATACCATGGGACATGAAATACCATCAAAATCCAGCAGATGGTATCCCAAATCACTGGTTAAAAACCATCAAAACCAGCTCAAAGTCCAGATTCAATGTTTCTATACTGTTAGTCTGTCGCGCCCCATGTTGCATATAGCATGGGCTTACGCGCCCAGCGTAAGAACTTTGACAGAATTACAGTTTTAGCCTGCAAGCCCAAAACTTGGTTTTCGATGCACTTTTGACACGTTTAAGCCCCGTTAACCCCATTTTAAGGCTCTAAAATGAAGTTAAAGTATAGGGAACTTAAAATATGCTCAAAAACATCTCGGATGTCGGTTCATTTGGTCATACGGTCGCGTTATTCGGTTAATTACGACGGAAGTCGTAACGAACGCAAAAACGATCCAAATTAAGAGACGAATGGTATTTTATCATGCCAATCACTAAAATAAATATTTTAATGATTACATAAATTTTTGGGTGTCCGGATATATTCAGAACGTAAGATATGCGCGAAAATGCAAACTTATGCACTTTTTGACGCTTTTAGTCCCTATTGATCAAATAAGTTTATTTTCGCATACCGAACCCCTCAAAGGCTATTTCTAAGCTATGTAAAGGATATTTAGGGTATTTTTAACTTATGATCAAGTTCCAGAATGTTCGTTACTTTACAACTCGGTATAGTTTCGCAGTTTGACATAAATAGTTCATGCGATCGAACAAACTTGATTTTGACACACCAAACCCTCCAAAACTTATTTCTAAGTTATGTAAAGGTGATTAGAGGTATGTTAAGCCTATTTCACTATTCCAGAGTGTTTGTCGTGTTAAACTGATTATGTTTGCGCATCAGTTTGCGTATAACTTCCCAGAAAGCGATTTAAAGCTTGAAATCGGACTCGAATCAAATCGTAAAATCATCAAACACAAATACACACATAATAACACCAAAACACATTGGTTTATTAATAATTGATATTGTTTTACATTGTACATTGATTACAGAGCACAGTTGTCACACTTTCGCTAATGCTCTCTGTTGTTGTAACTTTTTCATCCTTTTCCTCCTCTCATGTGCTCCCCTACTAAACCATTCTCTCTTTTTCGGAGGGGATGGTTCCTCGAATTGCGCCTTAAAGATGAAAATTCCTTCCTCAATATCAGCAGAATACCCCAAAGGAGTAGGCTGTGATGAAATTCATTCACTCTTTGGGGAACGAGCTAGGTGACGCTAAGCGTCAGATGTACCTTGCTCACTCATACTGTAAACTAACAGATTGTCAAATAACACAAAACCATAACATACATATTTACACATATTCCCATAGATTATTTCCTAACATAAAAAAAAATCTTGGTGTCAGCAGAACACTTCTGTGGCTAAAACCAGTGGTTGTAGCTCTGATATCACCTCATGTCGCAACCCCCGACCCCTTGCCCCGAGGGGCGGGCGGCCGCGAGATGCACAAAGCCGGTGGTATCGGTGTTTATTAATTCGGCAGCGGAATTTAACATCAGGACCGTAGTTAGGAAATAGTTTATCAGAGTTAAAACACCACATTTTTATAAATAATAAATACATGGGAAAACCCAAGTTTCCATTATAATATGTTTATAGCCACTTTTCCAAGCCTTCAGTGCTCTCCAGCTGGCTTCTATTAGTTTCACATTAAGTTACCTGAAACGCGTTTTAAAAATATTTTATCAGCAAGAAATACTGGCGAGTGCATCCCAGTTCAATAAAAACAAGATTTTATATCTTTACAGTATTGAGAGCGATTACAATGTTTATATCTACACAATTACCACCCACGGTACTGCCAATCCAGACTTGTGGTCATGCTACTATTCGCAGTATAGTAACAAGTAATGTATACAAAACCCCAACATACCGACAGTAATTGTAGAATACATAGACTCAATCACTGTTATCATAATTTAAAACAATTGAGGTTTTGGTAAAACAGTTGGTAGAAAAAGAGAATGACTCATCATATCAAGCATGTTTCTAAGTCGTCCCTAATAGATTTATCATGCATCATCATCAACCTGTAACATGTTAAAAATAAAGGTTCAACGCAAAAGCATTGGCGAGTACACAAGTTTGTATATACATAGCATAAGTATGAAAAGAATTTACTCGAATCCACAAGGCAAATTGTATACAAGGTTATCTAGCATGCAATACTAAGTGTCAAACCCAAGTGTCCACAAGAATTATATGCGTCCCTCGCCACAAAAGTGACGAGACTGTTATGTATATTAATAAGCTTAACAATACCCCGACAGGCGGCGTGCTACTCCTATAGTGCTATATATGTTAAATTGGGCTAGCTAAGTTAGTGACAAGAAGCATGTATGAATCTAGTATGAACCTAAGCATAACAATTAAGCATGTATAACAAATTGAGGATTTAAAGTATGTTTGTGTGTGTTTGTATAACAGCCCTCCTAAAAACCGATAATATACCCCGTATACTAAAAATAACCCTAATATACTTTTATATTATTAAAAATCAAATAAAAACAAAAATATAGGCTCCTCGCGGGGCGCGACTCACTTAAGAAAAGGAGTCGCAGGTCGCGACAAGGTGGCACCAGGCGGCACCAGGTTGCGCCATGTGTCCCTGGCGTGTTAAGTCTAGACCATTGATTCACCTAAGCTAGGGCCTACTGTCACACCCCAACCGATGGCGGAATCATCGGGGCGCGGCACTGAGTGAAACAGATTGTTCAAAGAAATTCCATAACAACTAAATTACCGAATAGTTTAAATATCATGTCCCATACCATGACCCATAAGATGAAATAGTTATTACAGACATAGATATTCTTCAAACAAAAGCATGTTCTGACAACTCAGATTTAAATAAATAAAAATAAATTGTCTTTGTTTCTAGACTCTTTCCTAGCCTCGATTTTACAGCAAGCCAAGCAATATAACATCTTAAGCACCTGCCACATACGTTAAAGTAAAAGTGAATACACATAGTGTAAAGGTGAGCATAGGAGTTTAATAGATAAAATAGAGTTCGAAATTGTTACGCATAACCAGCACTTACACAGTGTAAAATGAGGCATGTTAGTTATCGACATGAACCTATCGATACCAATGACTGCGGGTTGACTGCCCAAGGCAGTTCGTAATACACGCTCACCACTATGAGCCATGTAACAAATTGTCCTTAACAACCCCTGAATGAACAGGTGCTGAGTCCAAACTATAGTACTATCGTTGCTAAGGCAGGTAGACAGTATTCCATGTGTAAACATAACAAACAAGCATTCATTAAGTCACGTATAACATGCGGTAACGGTTAGCGTTTAAAGTATTGCGTAGTGTGTTTGATGTGATTTAGAATAAGTAACGTATGTAACACCCAAAAGTGCGTAAAGCAAAAAAGGGATCGAGTATACTCACAGCGATGATGGATTGAAGGGAGCACTAGAGTGAAATTAGCCTGATCAGAATGATAGCATAATGATAAGCGATACGTAAATGGGTGAGATGTGTCAAAGGATCGGATGGTACTTCGATCGGATAGCCATCCGATCGGGTAGCCGGTCGATCGGGTTACAATCCGCTCGGATGGTCATCCGATCGGGTGACCTTTCAAGTGGATTGTTTCTTCGTTTGGGAAGGATGTGTTTGTGTATGATGGCTTGTCTTTTGAAGTTTTCGTTGTAGTATTTTGAAAACAAAGAAGTATCCCTACCTTTCAGGTCGATCGATCGAACTACCGTTCGATCAGGCGACAATCCTGTTGGTTGGACACTTTAGTGAGAACAAGTTCACAGCAGTTTGTCACTCGATCGGATTGTAGTCCGATCGGGTGGCAATCCGTTTGTATTGAACATGTTGAAAATTGTTTAAGTGTTGAAGTCAGAACATTACATAATCGAGTGACAATCCGATCGGGTGGTAATCCGATCGGACAGTAGTTCGTCCAATGTTCACAACTTCAATGTTTGAAATAAAAGTTAAGTGTGGGGCCAAGGTGCAAGCCGATCGGGTGGCAACCCGATCGGGTGACAATCCGATCGGACAGCAGTCCGGTCGGGCGGTCACCCCATCCGGGTCGACCTGATCGTCTTACACTTGGTTGTTTTTGATGGTTTGTAATTTTATCGAGACGGTGTGTCAACGTGCTATTCAACAGAACCCCATCTTGACCCAAGTGACCCAATCGAACAGGTATCACCCAAGTTCAACCAGTTACCCGGTTCAAGATGGTTGTTCTTGGTTAACCCGAAGTCGGTTGCCTCATTGGTAGGACTCAGATCTTGAACCAACACATCACCAAGAAAGTGTAGAAGGTTAGAGCAAGGTCTGATCCTATCGGTTTTGAGTGCATTGAGTGTAAAAGAGTTGAAAGAAAGTTAGAAACCATCTTTCAATACTTTTTCACCATGAATATGTTCAGATCTATGCAAGATCTTTGTTTATTTGTGTGGAAATTGTTCAGATCGGAGTTGTTCTCGGTGGATCGAAGCCAAAACATGAAGTTCATAAGGACTCCATGATGACATCATCCTAGAACACCTCAAATCTAGTGATTTCACAGTTAAAAGTTAAGAAAGTACAAGATTTAGGTTGAATACTTACAAGAATCGCGAGAAATCAGAGAAAAAGTGGGCAAGAAGCGCTGGTCAGACGAGAGAGTGCAAAAGGTGAAGTTATGATGTTGACAGGGGGTATTTATAGGCTTACCATAAAAGGAAAGGGCTAGTCGATCGAGTGGTTACCCTGCTCGGGTGGCAGCCCGATCGAGTGGCACCTCGATCGGATGGCAGCCCTATCGGGTGGCAGCTCGATCGGATGGCAGCCCGATCGGGTGGCAGCTCGATCGGCTGGCCACTCGATTGGAGGGTACGACGCGATGTGTTTTGCGATTTCGAATTGCATGCCGAGCGTTGCAATGCGATAGAGTTTCCTATTCAAATTACTTTTAATCCCAACTACTATATCAACATACAATCATCCTTAATTGACTTGCGTTTAGCGTTTGATTCGATTGCGGTTAAGTTTGTAGGTCCCTTAATCCCGTTGGATCTTAACAAGACTGTTAATCTATCAAGGGTGCGGAATCCCCTTGATTGATCTTCGAACACAGAATCAAGAATATGTAGATGAACAAGAACTCGAACACACAAACACACAAACTTTCAAACTGATCTTCTGTGATTATCAAACCCTTAGAAGTGTTTTACAATCACTAAGATCTACAAGAACCTAACAGCCGATTTCTGTTTTGTTCTTATACTCTCAAACTTGAATGCTCTCTCTAGTTGTCTAAAGTGTTCTTCTTCAAAGTGTCTCCAAGTTCTCTCAAGTGTCTTACACTAAACATGTAGCAAGAGGTTGTTTATATACTACAACCTACCATACACGAATTGGGCTTTGCCCATATTACATATGTTCCATAAACTTGGGCCTAATAGACTTAATATAAACTTGGACTGATTGGGCTTCATAGAGCTCGTTTTTCTTTAAGTCTTCATGATCCAATCTTCTGTTTAATATCCAAAGACCAATCCAAAGCTGTTGTCATATAACATGCACCAACAAACTCCCCCTTGACAATAGCTTGCAAAGGAAACTTTAGTCTTCAGAATCTCACAGTCTTTGGTCTTTGGATAGCGTCAGCTTCAACATGAATTCTGTCTTTGTCAGCAACATCTTTGTCAGCAACAGACTCCCCCTAAGCTGATGCATCCAATCACCAAATCTTCCAAGTTTTGAGTCAGCATTCAAAGTTAGACTTCACAGCATCCACTCTGCATTGTAGAAGGAGGATTCTACCAAGCAGCAACAAACTCCTCCTCTCTTCACAGCAACTTCTCATCAACAAACTGCTTCAATCTGTATACTATAAAACAGACATCTCGAGAACCCATAAGAATTTTTCAACAAAGTTAAAGAATTATTATTATTCAAGAGATTTGTTATACTGTATCAGATTAAGCTTTTTCAAATTTAGCACCAACACGCACAAATTTTAAACAAACACCTTATAACCTGCATGATTTAAAAAATTTTGAACCCACTTTCTAACACAGTCTCCCCCTATCGGTAACAATTCCTCCAAGAATAACAGTTTTCCGTACATTAAGAATTTTAACAGAAAAAGACACTATTTTTGGATTTTTATATTTTCTAAAAGCAAATAAATACGAAAAGCAATAAACACTCTATTTTTGTTAGAATCACCGGAAAGAAGATCATATCAGCACAATCAAACTGTTTCACACAATTATATAATTCTTTATTCAAGTTTTAGTGACAAGCAGTTCAAGACGATTACCAGTATGTTTGTCCACCTAAACAAAATGCATGAACATTTCAAGTACCATTACCATATGATACGTTAAGGTAATTTTATTATACCGAAATACTAGTGTGTCCCACTTCAGGATATACCCCCGCGATCAAGGCATGCACAAAGATTCATCGTAGTAGGTGAGTATACTGATTATCATCTGTTTGATCGTATAAATGATGTGAGAAACTCACTTATTTTGATTGAAAACAAGCCCTATGTGATAGAATCACTTATTGATGAGGAACTTGATTTTCTTATGCATGAGGGCACAGGAGCAAGTCCGTGAACAGGTCAGTACTTTCGTACAGCAGAGAGACGAACTTGACTCCCGGATAAATGTGATATATTATCACTTATTTGAGGGACATGTGATTGTTGATCACTTATTGAGGTCGAATGCAGTATGTATACGTATGTATGGTATCATGGAAGATCTAGACTTCGTCTCCGTTTGTTTCGGTAAAAGAAACAACCATGATACCCAGATGATAAGCAGCATAAAGACCCAAAACTTCAGACTTTGGCAATCTATCAACGCAAGATTTAAGGTCATTAAACCATACACCACTGATGTGTTTCCCACTCATACTCAGTGCATTTAGGTTTATATCACTTTGGTAAGTTGATTATTTCATGCTTTTGCCTACTGATACACCATATAATGAAGGTGCTATCACACTTTAAGCAATTTAATGGTTCAATTTAGTGTGACAGTCTAACTTGCAGATGTACTATCATTTCTTCTTTTTCACACAGTGATAACTCAATTTTTGATTTTCTATTTTTTTTTTTTTTTTGATTTTTCAAATGTTTTTGTATTTTTGATTTTTTTAAGAAAGCAGTAAACTATTTACAAAAATTCTTATGGAAAACCAGTTATTCAGGATTCCTCATCCCGTTGAGTTCGACTAAGTGTTCAAAGCGAGCTCGATCAAAAGCTTTTGTGTAAAGATCAGCAAGGTTATCTTCTGTGTCAACTCGGTGTAATTCAATTAACCGTTTTTCAGCACAATCCCGTATAAAGTGATGACGAATGTCAATGTGTTTAGTTCTACTGTGCTTTACGGGATTGTTTGTGATTGATATAGTGGCATTATTATCTATCATAATAGGAGTACGAGTGAAATCCAAACCGTAATCGCGCATCTGCTGTTGAATCCAGAGAACCTGAGAGCAACAGCTACCCGCAGCAATATATTCAGCTTCACACGTAGATGTTGACACACAGGATTGCTTCTTGCATTGCCAAGACACGATCCTGCCTCCTAAGAACTGACAACCACCTGTTGTAGACTTTCTGTTTGATTTGCATCCTCCAAAGTCTGAATCAGTGTAAGCAACGAACCTCAAATCACTATCAGCTGGATACCACAACCCAAGTTTAGGTTTCCCCTTCAAGTAACGAAGAATACGCTTCACTGCTTTCATGTGTGACTCTTTTGGATTCGCCTGATATCTGGCACACAAGCATACGGCAAACATGATGTCGGGTCTTGAAGCAGTCAAGTACATTAGTGAACCAATCATCGCCCTGTATTGAGTAGGATCAACATCTTCAGTGCTTTCATGATCTGGGCCGAGATTGTGATTTTCGCAAATGGGTGTGTTGAAAGTAGAGCAATCATTCATTTTGAATCGAGCCAAAATGTCATACACATACTTTGTTTGATGTATAAACATCCCATCCTCCTTCTGTTCAACTTGTAATCCCAGAAAGTAAGACAGCTCACCCATAGCACTCATTTCAAACTTGCTCTTCATCACCTGTTCAAATTCCTTACACATGTTTTCGTCAGATGACCCAAAGATGATGTCATCCACGTATACCTGTACCAGCAGAAAATCTTCCTTCTTTCTCTTAATGAACAGTGTACTGTCAATCTGACCTCTTTCAAAACCATTTTTGACCAGATGTGTAGACAGTGTCTCGTACCATGCCCTGGGAGCTTGATGTAACCCATACAAAGCCTTATCAAGTTTGTACACTCGATCTGGATAGTCTGGATCAACGAACCCATCTGGTTGTGAGACATACACCACTTCTTGGACTTTTCCGTAAAGAAATGCACTCTTCACGTCTAGTTGGAAAACTTTGAAGCCCTTGAATGAAGCAAAAGCCAGAAACAAACGAATTGCCTCCAACCTCGCCACTGGTGCAAACACCTCATTGTAATCAATCCCCTCTTGCTGATTAAAACCTTTGACAACCAACCGAGCTTTGTTGCGTGTGACAATACCTCTTTCATCTTTCTTGCACCTAAATACCCATTTAGTGCCAATCTCTCTCTCTCCTTTAGGAAGGTCCACCAATTCCCAAACCTTCAACTTAGCAAACTGGGCCAATTCCTCTTGCATAGCTTCAACCCATGAATTGTCTTTAAGAGCCATATGTATGTTCTTCGGCTCCTCTTGGGAAATAAAGCAACTATACAAGCACTCGTTCACTATCCCAGTCTTCTCAATCAACACAAATAACCCAGAATTCGCTTCTATGCTTCTTCTAGTCTGAACACCTGCAGTAGGATCTCCAAGTATCATGTCAACTGGATGATCTCTATTTGCTCGTGTAGTAGCAACAGCATCGACTTCTAGATTATCCCCCAGGTTTGATCCAATCTCCCCCTGAATATTCTGATTTGCAAACGGATTAATGAAATCCTCCCCCTGAAAGGGTTCAGAGTCACTATCGCTTGAATCAGGATCAGCTGCACTTTGGGAAGTTTCCGGAGCATCTGACATATCTACATTCGATCTAGGCATAAATTCGCCTTCATCGTCTTCACCAATCACTGTTTGAATCAGCTGAGAAGCATCTGCATCAGGAACCTCAGGAATATTAAATGATTTAAACACACTGTCATAATCATATAATATAGCAGGACCACTCGTTGATTGTTGAGGTTTGTAAGAAGTAATTTCTACATTGAAAACAACCTCAATTTTACCAGTTTTTAGATTAAAAACCCTTTTATTCGGTGTGCCAGGCACGTAGCCCAGAAAGTAGCCTTCGTCAGCCACCTCACCGAATTTTTGTTTATCTTTGTTTCGCACAATGGTGCAGGGTAATCCAAATGGTTCAAAGCCTGTTAAGTTTGGTTTTTCATTAAACATTAACTCATGACAAGTTTTGTTAAAACGTTTAACGGTCAAAACTTTGTTTAGGACATAGCAAGCTGTATTCACAGCTTCTCCCCAGAAAAGAACTGGCAGCTTTGAATCTGAAAGCATCGTCCTAGCGGCTTCAATCAACGTCCTGTTTTTCCTCTCAGCGACTCCATTTTGCTAAGGAGTGTAAGGAGCGGAAAATTGATGTTC
Organism: Helianthus tuberosus; assembly: GCA_030545235.1. Classification (NCBI taxonomy): domain Eukaryota; kingdom Viridiplantae; phylum Streptophyta; class Magnoliopsida; order Asterales; family Asteraceae; genus Helianthus; species Helianthus tuberosus. Next base: position 40,598 of record JARYGA010032365.1, on the reverse strand, counting down.
AATTCCCTTTCGAAGACAGTAGAGATCCAGAATCCGATTCTTGAACTCCGTGCCATTATCACTCCTTATCCTCTTGATCCTTGCATCATGAACGTTTTCAAATTTTGTAAAAAGATCTATCAGCATCTCTGCTGTCTCATCTTTTGTACCTAAAAAGAAAACCCATGAATAACGTGAGTAATCATCAGTGACAACAAGACAATAGTACTTTCCACCTATGCTCCTCACGTTCACTGGACCAAATAAATCCATGTGAAGTAATTCATAAGGGGCATTAATGGAATTTACTGTTTTAGACTTATGAGGTTTCTTGTGTTGTTTTCCCTTTTGACATGGAAGACATTTATCTTCCACTTGAAACCTCAGCAATGGAACCCCTTTCACTAGCACATTTTTAATAATGTAATTCATTTTGCGGTAGTGAATGTGAGCCATGCGTCTGTGCCACAACATAGATTCAGCTTCAGATGCTTTTGACAGTAAACACGCCACCGCAGCAGTTGGATCCTTGGCACCCATGTCCATGACATAAGTATCATTTTTCCTTGGTGCACGCATAACTATCCAATCGTCCGGAATGACCAAACCCGGTTTCAACACCAATGCCTCAGACTTGGTAAAATGGACCGAGTGACCCTTGTCGCAGACTTGTGACACGCTCATCAGATTGTGTTTAAGCTGCTCAACATAGTTCACTTTGTCCAATGTGATCTTCCCATTCGTCACTTTTCCTCGTCCAGTAATTTTTCCACCTTTAGCACCAGCAAAATTTACATGCCCACCATCGTATTCTTCAAAATCAGAAAATAATCTCGCATCCCCCGTCATGTGCCTGGAGCAGCCACTATCAACATACCATAAGTTGATAATCCTCCTTAGCAGCTCCTGCACCCACCAACCAAAAGATTAGTTAGATTGGGGGACCCAAGCCTTAATGGTCTTGGGTCGTCCAAATTCACCAACTACTTGAACATCCATCCAATATCCATCACTCCCAGCTGGAGTCTTGGATCTTGGACCTGTTGATGGAAATGGGGCGTGATTTCCATAAGGTCTCTGGTCCTGAGGGTACCTATTTGTGTTTGGACTATGTGACCTTTGAAAATTTAGATTTTGATTCCAAGAACCTTGATTGTAATTTCTAAAGCCATTGTTATAAAAAGTTCGACCACCTTTATTTTGGTATCGATTTTGATATTGACCTTGACTTCTGAAATTATTTGAATTTTGATTATTCATTCTTGGTGAGTTACTTCTAGGTCTTTCATATCTGCCTGATGTAGATTCAGGCTGAAATCTTGGTTGATTTCTTTGGAAACGAGGAACTTGTGGAGTTCCTTTTTCAGCCTTATCTACACCACCAGCAACACCCGGTTGTTGCTTTGGAGCAGATTTCTTTGGAGAATTTGAGACTTTCTCCTCATTATCACCTTGCTTCTCAGGTGATTTCCCTCTTTGTTTCTCACTAACTTGTGCTTCAACCTTTTTGTTAGGACAGCAGCTAGCTACATGTCCCTTTGTGTGACATTTGAAGCACGATCTATTTTTCGAAGACTTCTTAGATGAAGCCTTTGAACTAGATTCTGGTTTTGATGATGATGCCTTGGAAGGATTTTGTTCAGTTTGCTTAATTTCAGATTTTTCTATGTTTTTGTTTTTAGCAAACTCTACATTTGATTCCTTTTCGATAACAGCTTTTTCGGTTTTCATATCACTTCCTTGAACAAAATTAACCTTTTTAACAAAAGTTTGATTATTGTTTTTAGAAGGTTTAGAAGGTGTATTTTTCTTTTTCAAAACAGATTTGCTGTTATTTTCCTTCTTAGCATCATTATCTTCAAACACATCACCTTGACTGGATGTGGAACTACTTGGTGATGTTGACAGAAAGTCTGTAAGCTCATCCTCACCAGGTAGAAAAGAGTAGTCATGACTAAGAGGAGGTGGGACTTCATTAAAGCCTTGGAATCCCACACTTGTCTTGTCATTACTCTTCTTTAACCCACCCATCATATGTTTCATAACAAAAGTAGAATCTCTGAATTGACCTAACTTCTTTTCAAGTTCAACAATTTTAAGTTGTGCATCCGACAACTCTTTGTTTTTATCAGAAATCTCCTTTGTTTTCTCAGCCATCATGTCATGAGCTAAGTCTATGACTTGAAGTTTTTCATTTAATTTGCAGGTTAAAGCTTCAATTTCAGCTTCATAGCCTTTTATCTTTTTCAAATATGATGACTCGTTTCTTTTAGCAAAGAAATTTGACTCTTTTACGTTAGACATTTCGCTCACAAGACTTTTGTTTTGAGTTGACAGTTTGTCAACTTCACCCTGTAGTTCACGACACTTTAAGCAAACAGAAGTGGCAGAGTTACTTACCTCTCCTGTTGATTTGTCTGAGTTTGCCATGAGAGCAGCAAGTTGAGCTTCCATTCTTTTGATGATTTCATCTTTCTCATCAGCTTCCATTTTATGCTCAGACTCTGGCTTTTCCTCTTCAGCATCTGTTGTCTGATCAGCCTTATCTTCCTCAACTTCACTCTTCTTCTCAACTTTAGCCTCATCTACTGTAGCTTCAACATCATTGATTTGAGTGATCTCTGCCATGAATGCTTGAGTGACATTCTCATCATTTTCTAAGTGAATGCTCCAGTCATATGAGCCTTCTCTTGCAGTAGATATCAACGCCCTTGAGTTAGAGTTAGAGTTAGAGTTGTTTGATGCATTCCGATTGTTTGAACTTTGATTCGTATTCTCATGCTTTTGTTTTTGACATTCCCTAGCGAAATGACCATAACTCTGACAGTTAAAGCACCTGACTTTGGTCTTGTCAAAACCTACGCTCGTTCCTACAAACTTCCTTCCAGTTCTGTTCATGAACCTCTTCACACGTCTCGAAATCATGGCCATCTGCCATTGTAGATCCATCTCTTCTAGATCATCAGGGTCAATCTGATCATAATCTTCATCTAACGTGGCAGGATCAGATATTTTCCCTTGAATGTAGTTCTCATAAGACGCAACAAAAGAAGCAAGTAGAGCAAGATGTTCTTCAGCAGACTTCACACTCATAGGCATTGACTTTGCACTACTACTTTGCTTTGAAGTTGATGTTCTCTTGACTCCTGTTGATCCTCCTGCAGCAGCTACAAAACACACATCACCATCCTGATTCACCATAACCTGCTCATTTTCACATGATAAAAACGCAGTAGCAGAGTCGCTAGAAGCGTTGTGAGATGAAGAAGATGTAAGCCCATTGTAAACCGCCGGATCTTGAACCTGATCATATCCAGTATCTTTCTTCTTCATGCTGAGCTCATAAGCCCTCAACTTTCCTACCACCTCTTCAAGCTCTTTTGTTTCATAATCTGCTTCACCCTTGATCATAAGAGTGTAGATATCCCACTTAGTAGGCAAAGCATCTAGCAGCTTGTCATTCTTCTCTACGTCAGAATAGCAATCGATCTCATAATTGTCCATTTCTGACATCAGATGGTAGTAACGAGTGATGACGTCTTCAAGTGACTCATGCTTCATGTACTTGAAAACAGCAAACTGCTTCTTCAGTAGATCAATCTTGTTCTTCTTGACATCAGCATTTCCAGCGTATCTTTTCTCCAAAGCATCCCACATATCCTTTGAGTTAGTGTACTTTTTGAAGGTATGTTTGATGCTATCAGGTAACGACATTTTGATTGCAGCCAAGGCTCTCTTTTCAGCCTCATACATCTTTTTATCATTATCTTGCATGTTCACATATTCTGTTCTACGTGGTCTGCCCTCAAAGTCGTGTGTAGGATTCACGTACCCATCTTCGATGCATATCCACATGCGCGTATCCTGATATTCAATGAAGGATTGGAAACGATCCTTCCATGTCAAATAATTTTCCACATGTTCTTTTTTTTTTTTTTTTTTCGTAAAAATCCCACGAATTCAACGGTGCAAACGGCTTCTTCAGATGTGCTACAGATCGTTCTCTAAACTCGAAACACTGAAAAAATTCCTACGCTTGCCTTTCAAAATTCCACCACTTGTGAATCACACAAGATAGGATCGCACAAGACCCTTTGAAACGCACAAGGACTTTTGGACCGCACAATCCACCAACTTTGGGCCAAAACAGTCACTTTAACGGGCCTGGGCCTGGTCGCACAAGTTACTGATTCGCACAAGCTGACTTCTGGTCGCACAAGAGCTCCAAGCGCACAAGATCTCCAAACGAACAAGATCTTCAAACGTACAAGATCTTCAAACGCACAAGCTGAAAACGTACAAGCTGAAAACGTACAAGATTTCAGATTTTAAATTTTCAAATGATCGCACAAGAGCTGATTGGACCACCCAGCCACCCAATCCCGAAATTGCAGCAGCTGACAACACGAAATCTGCTTCCTTTTTTTGAAACTTTCCAAGCAAGGTCTCAATCAACACTTCTTTCCATACACGGAATCCAAGTAGAGCTTCTACAAACACGAAAAATAGTCAAAACAATAATCAAAACAGATTAAAATACACAAATTTAAACTGTTCTTCCTGTTCTTCGCAAAAACCCAGAAATTTAACTCGAAATTTTCAAACAAAACCAACTCAACCACAACTACCAACTACCAAATCAGATCAAAAACTCCGAATTTTGAACTGTTCTTCCTTGTTCTTGCTGTTCTTCACGAAAATTATTAATGAGACACCAAAAAATCTTCAACCGAAAAACAAACTTGAATCCAATCGATCAGTCTTGAACCCCGCACAAGAGCAAATGCTCTGATACCAATTGTAGGTCCCTTAATCCCGTTGGATCTTAACAAGACTGTTAATCTATCAAGGGTGCGGAATCCCCTTGATTGATCTTCGAACATAGAATCAAGAATATGTAGATGAACAAGAACTCGAACACACAAACACACAAACTTTCAAACTGATCTTCTGTGATTATCAAACCCTTAGAAGTGTTTTACAATCACTAAGATCTACAAGAACCTAACAGCCGATTTCTGTTTTGTTCTTATACTCTCAAACTTGAATGCTCTCTCTAGTTGTCTAAAGTGTTCTTCTTCAAAGTGTCTCCAAGTTCTCTCAAGTGTCTTACACTAAACATGTAGCAAGAGGTTGTTTATATACTACAACCTACCATACACGAATTGGGCTTTGCCCATATTACATATGTTCCATAAACTTGGGCCTAATAGACTTAATATAAACTTGGACTGATTGGGCTTCATAGAGCTCGTTTTTCTTTAAGTCTTCATGATCCAATCTTCTGTTTAATATCCAAAGACCAATCCAAAGCTGTTGTCATATAACATGCACCAACAAAGTTTCGATTGCGTTCGATTAATCACACAACATAAACATAAATAAACATGCACAAGTAACACATAAGGCACACATACACATAAAACTATATCCAGAACGCGTAATTCGAGTTGCGAGTGCGATTGCGATAAGCGATAAAACATGCGATAAATAGCGAATAAACCTCGATTATTAATAAGTACTCCACATAATACAACTAACGTAAAGCATAAAATAGACCATCTATAAGTCAAAGAAGTCAAAACAGGAATTGAGCAAGGAGTGACAGATCTTAATTAGCAGTCTTGTCTCCCTTTGACTTCAATCTTGACTTTAACTTTGACTTTCGAAACACGGGGTGTTACAGCCTCCCCTAGTTGAGGGAATTTTGTCCCGAAATTAGACCGAAGCCGTAACAAACAACTGTGGGTACTTCGCCTTCATGTCGCTTTCGAGTTCCCAAGTGAACTCTGCGCCTCGTTTGCCTTCCCATCGGACTTTCACAATAGGAATGCTTGAGCGTCTGAGCTGCTTGGTTTGGCGGTCCATGATTTCGACAGGCTTCTCCACGAAGTGTAGTGTTTCGTTTATTTGGAGATCATCAAGCGGTACAATTAAATCATGTTCAGCCAGGCACTTTCGGAGGTTCAAAACATGGAAAGTCGGGTGGACGTTACTAAGTTCCTCCGGTAGTTCGAGTCTGTAGGCGACTTTTCCGATCCTTTCCAGAATCTTAAAAGGTCCAACATATCGAGGCGCTAGTTTCCCTTTCTTGCCGAATCTGACCACACCCTTCCAAGGTGATATCTTTAGGAGTACGTAGTCGCCAACGTCAAATTCAAGGGGCTTGCGTTGTCTATCGGCGTAACATTTCTGACGAATCCGAGCTTTCAGCAGATTTGTCCCGAATTTGGAGGACTTTGTCAGTTGTTTCTTGCAATAGCTCAGGACCGGTTAATTGCGAGTGCCCGATCTCGTGCCATACAATTGGCGATCGATATCTTCTTCCGTATAAAACCTCAAACGGTTCCATTTGAATGCTGGAATGATAACTGTTATTATACGAGAATTTGACTAGAGGCAGGTAAGCGTCCCAATTACCACCGAAATCTATGACACACGAACGGAGCATGTTTTCAAGGGTACGAATCGTTCTCTCAGTCTGACCGTCAGTTTGAGGGTGGAATGCGGTACTTAGGTTAAGTATAGTACCGAGAGCCGCTTGAAATGTTTCCCACAGACGTGAGGTAAACCGAGCATCATGGTCAGAAATGATGTCGCGAGGCGTCCCATGTCGATAAATGATCTCATCGGTGTAGATTCGGGCTAATCGTTCTACCTTGTAGTCTTCTCGAATTGGCAGAAAATGAGCATATTTAGTCAAACGGTCAACGACAACCCAGATGCTGTTATGACCTGATGGCGTGCGCGGGAGCTTAGTTATGAAGTCCATAGCTATACTTTCCCATTACCACATAGGGATCGGGGGTTGTTCGAGTAAGCCAGAGGGTCTTTCATGATCGGCCTTAACTCTCGAGCAAGTCAGGCACCTTCCAACGTAAAGAGCGATATCCCTCTTCATGCCCGGCCACCAGTACTTGTAGCGAAGGTCCTGGTACATTTTATCGGCACCGGGATGAATAGAACATCGGGATTTGTGGGCTTCGTCCATCAAAATCTGTCGCAAACCTTTCCGCTTAGGGATCCAAATTCTGTCCAAATAATGGAATATCCCATTCGACTTATTCACTAGCTGGTAAAGAAGGCATGTTGGGCTTCGTGGATGAGAGATTCGAGATGATGCTAGGCTGGAACATTACGAACGCTATGCAAATAGCTTTGTCGGCTTAGAGCATCGGCAACGACATTTGCTTTGCCTGGGTGATAACGAATCTCACAGTCGTAATCGTTGAGAAGTTCTACCCATCGGCGTTAACGCATATTAAGTTCCTTCTGGTCAAAGATGTGTTATAGGCTCCTATGATCGGTGAAGATCGTACACTTGGTACCATACAGGTAGTGTCGCCAAATCTTTAACGCAAAAACAATTGCGCCTAGCTCGAGATTGCGGGTTGTATAGTTCTTCTCATGGATTTTGAGCTATCGAGATGCGTAAGCAATGACCTTGTCTCGCTGCATGAGAACACAACCAAGACCAAGACCAAGGTTCGAGGCATCGCAATAGACGATAAAGTCGTCGTTTCCGTCGGGTAAAGTGAGAACAGAAGCATTGCAGAGCATGTGCTTGAGGGTTTGGAAAGCAGACTCTTGTTCAGTTCCCCAAACAAAAGGCTTGTCTTTATGTGTGAGAGCGGTAAGCGGCACAGCGATTTTAGAGAATCCTTCGATAAATCGACGATAATAGCCCGCTAGTCTGAGAAAAGAACGGACTTCAGACGGGTTCTTCGGCGTAACCCAACTCTTAACTGCTTCAATCTTCACGGGATCGACGTGAATACCTTGACTATTAACAATGTGACCGAGGAATTGAACCTCCTCTAGCCAAAATTCGCACTTGGAGAACTTGGCATAGAGCCGATTCCCTTGGAGTAGCTCGAGAACCAAACGTAGATGCTGCGCGTGTTCAGCTTTCGATTTCGAATAGATCAGGATATCGTCAATGAGCACGATGACGAAGCGGTCAAGAAATGGTTTACACACCCGATTCATCAGATCCATGAAAACCGCGGGTGCGTTGGTTAGACCAAAAGGCATAACAACGAACTCATAATGGCCGTATCGAGTGCGAAAAGCGGTTTTGGGTATATCCTCCTCTTGAATGCGTAGTTGGTGATAGCCTGAGCATAGATCGATCTTGGAACAACACGTAGCACATTGTAGCTGTTCAAACAAATCATCGATGCGAGGCAGGGGATAGCGATTCTTGATTGTCAACTTATTCAATTCCCGATAGTCGATGCACATCCTGAACGACCCATCCTTCTTTTTGACGAAAAGGACTGGTGAGCCCCAAGGAGAGGTGCTCGGGCGAATGAAGCCTTTGTCAAGTAATTCCTGGAGCTGACTCGAGAGTTCAAGCATTTCGAATGGAGAGATTCGATAGGGAGCTTTAGCAACAGGGTTGTTAGTGCATAAAGTCTGTAGCTTCCGTCAGCATGTAGTCATGTTTTGTATATTTGTGTTTTTGTAAACAATTATGTAATATGTGTATGTAGATAGATCGATAACTCAGGAAATGGGGCTTAAATGTAAAAGTGTTGACTTTTGTTGACTAATGTCATCCGATCAGATTGTCATCCGATCGGATAGCACTCATCCGATCGGATAGCATGTTATCCGAGCGGACAGCACTTAACACTTCCTAAGTTGTCTATAAATACCTCGTCCGGGTATTACTTTCATGACTTTTGACTCGAGCGAGAACCTGACCAGTGTCTGTCTTCTACTGGAGCTTTGTACTTTCAGAACAACTAATAGAAAGAACAGACCGTGTTTAATCGTTGAATTCTGTGTTGATCATCTGAGATTTGTCATAATGGATTCCGCACATTAGACAAAGTCGATTCATCTTGTTCCTTACGATTAGATCCTGTGCAACGGGACCAACAAGGGTTAGCTCCAGGAATGAGGTCGATACGAAAGTCGATATCACGACTTGGCGGTAAACCTGGAAGATCATCAGGAAATACCTTCGGAAATTCACATACAACGGGGCCTTCGCTTACTCCTGGACTTCTTTCTTTTCCTTCTCCGCTACTACAATATTAGCCAAGAAAGCTCTATATTCCTTGCGGAGATACCTGCTAGCTTGGACACATGACATGAGCTTAAGACCTTTCGAAGCAGTTTCGCCATAAACACACAATAAATCACCATTCGCGAGCGAGAATCGAATCATCTTATCGAAGCACACAACTTCAGCATGGTTTTCGCGAAGAAAGTACATGCCTATAGGGCTGTAAATGAACCGAACGAACACGAACAAGGCCTTGTTCGTGTTCGTTCGTTAAGGAAATAAACGTGTTCACGAACGGTTCATGAACACTTACCGAACGAGATTTTATGTTCGTGTTCGTTCATTAAGGAAATGGGTGTGTTCGCGAACGGTTCACGAACACAACTAAATTTGGTGAATGTGACGAAGGATAAAGGTGGATGGCCTAGAGAGTAGCACTAGAATTTGAATTCCTTATTGTGGAACGGTTGTCGATCGTATTCGTCGATGTAAATAATAAGAAATGAAAGTGAAATGGTGCATAAACAATGTTAAATATGGTTTTTAGTTTAATTTTTAGGGTAAAAAAATAAATATAAGTTTAATTATATAAAAAAGTATAGATAAAATATATGAAAGTACAAAAATCTTTCATTAAAAGACAAACATGCGAACATAAACGAACGCAAATGAACGAATGTTCACGAACACGTTCACGAACACATTACCGAATGTTCACGAACACAATTGAACGAACGAGACCTTTGTTCATGTTCGTTCATTTAACTAATCGAACGAAATTCCTTGTTCGTGTTCGTTCGTTTATTAAACGAACGAACATAAACGAACTTCCCGCCGAACGGTTCACGAACTGTTCGCTGAACGTTCAGTTCGTTTACAGCCCTACATGCCTACTATGACGTCAAAACTCCTGAGTTGCATCGAAATAAGGTCAATCAGAAAGATGTGATTGTTGAGCTCAAGAGTACAATCACGAAGAACATAATTAACAGCGACGGTTCTTCTGGTGGCGACTTCGACATCGAACGTCGAGGGGAGATGGGAGCGCTTACGATTAAGGAGCTTCTCGAATTCGAACGACACAAAACAGTTATCGGCTCCAGTATCAAACAAACACGAAGTATAAATACCATTTACAAGGAACGTACCATTGACCACATTGTTGTCGGCTTGGGCTTGGCGCGCATTGATGTTGAAAGTTCTGGCGTGGGCGGCTTGTTGCTGTTGCTGTTGAGGCTGTTGCTGCTGTTGCTGCGGCTCTTGTTTCACAACCCTGTTCGGGCACGTGTTCGCGAAGTGGTTGGGATCACCACACGCAAAGCAGACTCTGGCGTTGACCGCGGGTGCCTGAGCCGCTTGTTGGCCTTGAGGAGCTGGAAGCAGAGCTTGATGAGCAGTGGCTTGAGTTGGTGCTTGTCGGGAACCAGTACGGCAATTAGCAAAGAAGTGGCCGTACATGTTGCAATGCATGCAAAATCGGCAGGCGATACCCACCCGGTGATGATAAGTACATGTCGGGCAGGCAGGATGGGGGCCAGTGTATGCACGCTTTGCAGGCGGTGCATAGGTAACTGGTGCTGGTGCTGATCGGTGCTGGGGTTGCTGCAGAGCCGGTACGGCTTGGAGTGGAGCAGCACTGGTTGTGACAGCACACTTCTTGTTGCTGGAGCTGCTGTTGTTGTTCTTCCTCTTGCGACGAGAGGACTTCGATGACTGAGAGGTGGCGGCGGTGTCAGCGGTTGGTGCGGCAGTAGTAGCTTGGTGCAGGTTCTTTGAAGCTTTATCCCAAAAACCAGCTTTTACTCGCTTATCGTTGATTTCAGCGACAAGCAAGCAAGTTTCTTCGATCGTTGCTGGCTTTGATGCATGCACAAAATCTGCAACACAATCCGGGAGAGCGCGGATGTACTTCTTGATTGTCATGTCGGTAGTCTTCACTTGATCGGGGCAGATGATACTGAGTTGCTTGAAGCGAGCAGTCAGAGCAGCGTTGTCACCATCTTTCTGCTTGATGTGCCAGAATTCATCCTCCAGCTTTTGGCGCTCATGGGGAGGGCAGAACTCTCCGAGCATAACATTCTTCAACTCATCCCATGACAGACCATAGGCTGCATCGTTTCCGCGCTTGTTCCTCTCGGCCGTCCACCAGTCTAATGCGCGGGACTGGAAGACGCCGGTAGCATTCAGAGTGCGGAGATTGTCAGGATATCCACTCTGACGCAGGGTGACTTCGATCGAGTCGAACCATTGAAATAAGGTCGTAGGGCCATCTTCGCCAGTGAACTCTTTCAGTCCGCATGCCTTGAACTGTTTGAAGCTGAAAGCAGCTTTTGGGGTAGCCTTGGGAGCTTTGGTTCTGGATTCTTCAGACGATTTGCTCACATTCTCGTACAGTTCACTCACAATCTGAGGAACAACCTTTGCTACTTGCTTAGCGACGAGAGCAGCAAGGCATTTGTCTCTCTGTTCCTGACGAGTAACTCGTGGGTGACAGGGTCCAGATGAGGGTCCAGATGACGACATTGTCTGCAACAGACATCGCCATAGGGCTTAAACTTAATGTAATCGAATCTCACCTCATACGTCTAATACTACTAAAGCTCAGGAACACGTATAATCACGTAACCACATAGGCACATAATCACAGATTCACATAAGCACAGAAGCACATAAGCACGTAGGGCACAGAAACACAGAAGCACATATGCGTGTAGTCACAAGAAGCAATCAGAATACAGAAACCTATCATTCAAGGTCCGCGAGCATTCGAGAATAGCGATCGCGAATAACATAGCTAATAGTATAGTATAAGCGAGTAACATAGTGAGTAGTATAGTATAAGCGTGTAACATAGCATAAGGTCGTCCACAATTTAGCCATTTTTCAGCAGTTGTGTAATGTGTTGTGTGTTTAGCGGAAGCAAAAGGTGTTAGATCGAAACCAGTAGTACCTTAAAACGCTAACAAATAAGCATAATTCACATAAAACACGTAAAATTCACACAAAACATGAAAATATCAAAGTCGGCAGTAGCGAGTTTAGAATCGAAACACATAAAAATCGAGTATAGATTGTCTGCGGCTATTAGACGTCGACTGACCAAAGTGTTTCGACTATTCACAAAGACCCTGGGTACATACTTTAACCTTCGGGACTGTGCTCTCACCTCGAATTTGGGCGAATGGCACGCATCCTTTCAGTTACAGTGCGACTTCAAGTCGTTTGGAGTCTGTCAAGACTTTGGTGAGAGATTTGTAAAGCAAAATAGGGCGGAATAAGTCGTCAAGGTTCGGGTTTCACCCCTAACTTAACAACTTTGTTCCTGTTTTGATAAAAATAGAGACGAAAACCTGCGCTAAAGTACGGATTTCACTCCTGATTCAACGCAAATTCTTGTGTTTATAGATAAAATGTGGGTCGAACAAGCAATTTAGTCGAGAGTTTGCGGTTTTCACACCTAATCTCGACCTAATCACTTGTTCATTTTCGAAAAACTAGAGTACAGTGAAAGTGTAGTGCAGGAGAGAATAGCGAGATACAACAAGTAAGCTCGTACCAAATCCCTAAGGATTTGTACAAGTCGGTCTGTTGGTTCCTAACTATAGACTAGGTCGTTTCTAAGACATCGACCCAGACTAGGTCGAGTTTTGCCTAATTCCCTATAGTTATGGCTCTGATACCAATCTGTTTAAATATCATTGTCCCATACCATGACCCATAAGAAATTCCATAACAACTAAATTACCGAATAGTTTAAATATCATGTCCCATACCATGACCCATAAGATGAAATAGTTATTACAGACATAGATATTCCTTAAACAAAAGCATGTTCCGACAACTCATATTTAAATAAATAAAAATAAATTGTCTTTGTTTCTAGACTCTTTCCTAGCCTTGATTTCACAGCAAGCCAAGCAATATAACATCTTAAGCACCTGCCACATACGTTAAAGTAAAAGTCAATACACATAGTGTAAAGGTGAGTATACTCGATCCCTTTTTTGCTTTACGCACTTTTGGGTGTTACATACGTTACTTATTCTAAATCACATCGAACACACTATGCAATACTTTAAACGCTAACCGTTACCGCATGTTATACGTGACTTAATGAATGCTTGTTTGTGATGTTTACACATGGAATGCTGTCTACCTGCCTTAGCAACGATAGTACTATAGTTTGGACTCAGCACCTGTTCATTCAGGAGTTGTTAAGGACAATTTGTTACATGGCTCACAGTGGTGAGCGTGTATTACAAACTGCCTTGGGCAGTCAACCTGCAGTCGTTGGTATCGATAGGTTCATGTCGATAACTAACATGCCTCATTTTACACTGTGTATGTGCTGGTTATGCGTAACAATTTCGAACTCTATTATATCTATTAAACTCGTATGCTCACCTTTACACTATGTGTATTCACTTTTACTTTAACGTATGTGGCAGGTGCTTAAGATGTTATATTGCTTGGCTTGCTGTGAAATCGAGGCTAGGAAAGAGTCTAGAAACAAAGACAATTTATTTTTATTTATTTAAATCTGAGTTGTCGGAACATGCTTTTGTTTGAAGAATATCTATGTCTGTAATAACTATTTCATCTTATGGGTCATGGTATGGGACATGATATTTAAACTATTCGGTAATTTAGTTGTTATGGAATTTCTTTGAACAATCTGTTTCACTCAGTGTCGCGCCCCGATGATTCCGCCATCGGTTGGGGTGTGACAGTAGGCCCTAGCTTGGGTGAATCAATGGTCTAGACTTAACACGCCAGGGACACATGGCGCAACCTGGTGCCACCTTGTCGCGGCCTGCGACTCCTTTTCTTAAGTGGGTCGCGCCCTGCGAGGAACCTATATTTTTGTTTTTATTTGATTTTTAATAATATAAAAGTATATTAGGGTTATTTTTAGTATACGGGGTATATTATCGGTTTTTAGGAGGGCTGTTATACAAACACACACAAACATACTTTAAATCCTCAATTTGTTATACATGCTTAATTGTTATGCTTAGGTTCATGCTAGATTCATACATGCTTCTTGTCACTAACTTAGCTAGCCCAATTTAACATATATAGCACTATAGGAGTAGCACGCCGCATGTCGGGGTATTGTTAAGCTTATTAATATACATAACAGTCTCGTCACTTTTGTGGCGAGGGACGCATATAATTCTTGTGGACACTTGGGTTTGACACTTAGTATTGCATGCTAGATAACCTTGTATACAATTTGCCTTGTGGATTCGAGTAAATTATTTTCATACTTATGTTATGTATATACAAACTTGTGTACTCGCCAATGCTTTTGCGTTGAACCTTTATTTTTAACATGTTACAGGTTGATGATGATGCATGATAAATCTATTAGGGACGACTTAGAAACATGCTTGATATGATGAGTCATTCTCTTTTTCTACCAACTGTTTTACCAAAACCTCAATTGTTTTAAATTATGATAACAGTGATTGAGTCTATGTATTCTACAATTATTGTCGGTATGTTGGGGTTTTGTATACATTACTTGTTACTATACTGCGAATAGTAGCATGACCACAAGTCTGGATTGGCAGTACCGTGGGTGGTAATTGTGTAGATATAAACATTGTAATCGCTCTCAATACTGTAAAGATATAAAATCTTGTTTTTATTGAACTGGGATGCACTCGCCAGTATTTCTTGCTGATAAAATATTTTTAAAACGCGTTTCAGGTAACTTAATGTGAAACTAATAGAAGCCAGCTGGAGAGCATTGAAGGCTTGGAAAAGTGGCTATAAACATATTATAATGGAAACTTGGGTTTTCCCATGTATTTATTATTTATAAAAATGTGGTGTTTTAACTCTGATAAACTATTTCCTAACTACGGTCCTGATGTTAAATTCCGCTGCCAAATTAATAAACACCGATACCACCGGCTTTGTGCATCTCGCGGCCGCCCGCCCCTCGGGGCAAGGGGTCGGGGGTTGCGACATGAGGTGATATCAGAGCTACAGCCACTGGTTTTAGCCACAGAAGTGTTCTGCTGACACCAAGATTTTTTTTATGTTAGGAAATAATCTATGGGATTATGTGTAAATATGTATGTTATGGTTTTGTGTTATTTGACAATCTATTTTGTCTCACTCCGATGATTCCGCCATCGGTTGGGTGTGACATTTTGGAAGTTCTTTGAGTTCAAGAGAAAGTGGTCTTCAATAGATGGCTTAGTTTTTGGATTGTCATCGCGGTCGATGGCCGAAACGGTTTGTGCGGTAGTGGCTTCATCTTCAACGAATTGGTCATTTTGTTCCTCCGTATCGGATGGCTCTACTTTATCTTCCAACATGGGGTTGTCATTGCCAATTGGATATTTCATTGATTTATTTATGTTAAAGTTTCGTTTGTCGGCCCCAAGTTTAGTGGGAAGATTATGATGTTTTTGTTTGAGCAAATAGATTTTTATGAATGGTTGTCCCAACATGAGTAGAGCATCATCTAAGATGATGAAGTCAGTTGGTACAACCGTTTGGTGCATTTGAATGAAAACGTCTTCGACCACTCCTATAGCGTGTTTAATTTTTCGATTAGCCAAGAGGATAGGAATGTTGATCAGAAGAAAATCACCAATACCTAATCTTTCGAATACATAGCTAGGCATTATGTTAACACAAAGATCTTTGTCTATTGAAATGTTACTACTATAGATGTTTTTAATAAAACATGTTACCGGTTTTATGTTTAATTCAATTTGTTCTTCTTGTATTAGTGAAGTTTGATCTTTAGTTAAATTAACACTTGTTGTTCCTTTGATGTTAGGATTAGTGGTTAACTCTTTTGAAAACTTAGCATGAGATGAAACCAAACTATGGTTTTCAAAAGAAAGTTGTAGGATGTGTATTTCTTGGAGGTCTTGTTGTTCCTCTTCGAAATTTACCTTTAGAGACTTACTCTACATGTGACTTGGTTCGGGTTTTTCATCGTCATGTGTTGACTTTACTTTGAGTGGTTCCTCTTTCTTCGACTCTTGAGGTTTTACCTCGTCTATGATTACCTCCTTGGTACAAGGGATGAATTGCAATTAAGGGTTCTAAGTTCTTGAGACTTTGTATGAGGCTTTCGGCTTCGGGGACGATTATGGGTCGTGTCTTGTATGTTTCAAATGGTGGAGTGTCCCAATCAATGCTTGACTTTGGGAGCTCAAACCTTGGCTCCTCATATGTTGTGTATGATGTTGATGGTTGAAAAGGGTAACAATTTTGTACCGAATGGAATTCACCACATATGGTACAATATGGTTCCTCATAATCATCGTAATAGTACTAGTCATAATCTCCCATGTAGTAATCCATTGTTTGGACAATACCTAGAAGATTACGGCTCTCGGGAAAAAAAATTTGTGAACACAGAAGGTTAGCACGACCCTGTGTTGTTTGGACACGGCCCCGTGTCTAGGACTACGTTTTATTTTATACTGGGTGTTTTTAACACGACCCCGTGTCAAATGAAACACGGCCCCGTGTAAGCCTTCAATGAAAAAAGTTTTGTTGTTTTTCAATTACTGCAGATTAGACACGGCCCCGTGTCAGTGTGGCACAGCCCCGTGTAAAGCTTCTGTAACTGAGTTTTTAGAAAAATTAAGGAGAATTTGGATAGAAAAACTAAAAAATATGATTATGCCGTCGAATTTAAACTTTATTAAAATCCTAGTGTCCCCTACAACGGCGCCAAAAACTTGACGTGAGTGGAGGGTGTACAATTTTTAATATATTTTTAAGCACTTTTACTCGTTTATCAAGCTTTAAATTTATAAAACACGATATAACACTATCACTCTCTTCAACAAGCTAGGGCAAGTGCACCCATCGTTGGCGTAGCATAGTGATGGTAAGATACCGAGGTCGTCCAAGGACACAAGAGCTTTTAATACCGGAATATCGTCAACGTCTAATCTAACCAAATTTTAAGAAAAAATTAGTAGTTAAAATAAAGAAAGAAATTAAAATAATAAAAGAAACAAATAGACAAGATAAAATCACTTGGTTCTGGCTTATCTTTTACGTATCCTTTGCTGATTTCCCCACTTTGGGTTTTTTAAGAGATTATCTTAGTTATAATGACATGTCCCTCTTTTGGAGGCAACGCTACCCTCGGCTATATTGGTCTGAGTCAGCAGGGATAGAGTACCGCACGGCCGGAATATTGAAAGATAATTAAGTAATTTATTAATGCAAAATGTGGCATGTCCCTCTTTTGGAAGCAACGCTACCCACGACCATATTGGTCTGAGTCAGCAGGGATACAGTCCCGCAAGGTCGGTTTAAAGTTTTAATAGTAGTTTATTTATAAGGGATTCAAGTCATTCTTACTTCCCCATATTTGATGTTATATGCCTCAAAGGAAGTCCTAATAAGCTTGAATCAAGTCCTCACAAGATCTATACACTGAACGAGGCAAGAACTTTACTAAACCACCCTTCTAACCTCCTTCCAGGTAGTTAACACGCTTTATATAGACCGTAAAGACACGAATGAGTGAATCAAAAAAACATGAAGAGATGATAGAATAAAGTTCACTTTCAATATAAAAAACTAGTTATTAATGTCATTAATACATACCCAATTAAAAAGTTAACAAAAGCTTGGAAATCAAAAGTAATACATAAAAGACTTGTCTTCACCAAGTGATGTAAGAGATTCGCCAAGCATGGCCATAGTTTGACAAAGGCTCTTACGATCAATCTTGGATCCCGAGACTACTACACACTCTAAACTCTAATGGTTGTGGTGGATGATGATGTTGGAGTGGTGGTGAAGTAAGAGAGGGGGCTGCCAAGGGATGAATTGCAATTGAACCAAGCACCCCTATTTATAGCTGGAAACAGGCTGTTTACACGGCCTCGTGCCTCCATCTTCTATGTCTTCATTTAGAGTTTTGTCATTGCGTATGCTCACACGGCCCCATGTGTCATGGGACACGGCCCCGTGTCTCTTGTCTGCTTCTGTTTGTCTTTTTCTTCATGGAATCTGGGGTGGGGCATGGCCCCGTGCCTTGGTGGCACGGCCCCGTGCTTTGGTGGTACGGCCCCGTGCTTATCTTCTGATATGTTGTTTTTGGTATTAGGGTGAAGCTCGGAGGGTCGGTATGATGTATCAACTTCTTTTCTTTTGCATGTATGTTGGTTTTTTCCGTTAATTTGTTCCTTTTATACATTTAAACTCTTTTAATCCTGAAAATCAAAAGTATACAAAGAAACACACGTTTTCCAACATTAGTACTAAAAAGGGTTGATTTTATGCCTTATTTGATATAATTTATATGTTACATTTGGTGTATATCAAGATGGTAATAGATCGAATATGGCTAATCCCATACCCATACAAGGGCGCACATGCTAATCGCACGCCATTTCCCCCACAATATTTAAAAGTCCACAACTTTTTATATGTGATTAGTTTTTTTTAATTACACCATAAAATCCAGGTTTTTATGGCGTTTTCAACTTTGTTTTTTATAGCGTTTTCAACTGGGTTTTTATGGTGTTTTTCTGAACCGGGTGTTTTTATGGCGTTTTTAACTAGGTTTTATGGCATTTTTCTGAAGTAGGTGTTTCTATGGCCTTTTCAACTGACTTTTTCATGGTGTCTTTCTTAAATGAGTGTTTTATGGTGTTTACATCTAGGTATTTTCATGGTGTTATTATGTATTGTGTGTGTTTTTTTTTCTATTTGGCGTTTCTATTTGGACACACAGTTCATGCCATTTTTTTTATTTTAAAAGTATAGCAATAGTCTACTCGTTGGAAAAATGATAAAACACTTGATTTTATGGTGTAATTTTTTAAAAATATAATCACGTGTATATATATAGGAGCAGGATTTAGGGAAAACGCCTAAAAGTGTGAACACGGTGAGAACACCCCTCATCCGTTGGATCAAAACAATCTATGGAGTTGAATGGCGTGGTGGCATTTTCGTAAATAACATCAACTTTATTACTTTGACGAGCTTCATTAAGGGTAAAAGGATCTTTTTCTGCTAATTCAAAACACCAAACTAACAAGCAAAACGCTATTAATACAAAACGCCAAACTTTAATGATAAAAAACATTGTAGATTTAACAGATTGATGGAACAAACAGTAACTGAAAGTTAATTATTAATATTTATTACAAAAAATTCCTTCCTAAACTACGCGCCAAAAACATTTTTATTATATAAACGGCATTACCATCGCTTCCATCATCACTTTCATTAATCATACTAAAAATGTCATCTTTAACCAAAACACCAAATTAAAAAAAATAAAACACTGAAAGAAGAAAAATGGCAACCATTGTTTCATGGAGATACACCCTCAGAATCAGAAGATTCGTGATCCGTTTTAACAACAGAAGAATAGTGTTTGTTAAAATAATCAAAGCCATATTAGACATGGAAGAAGCAGTACAGAGGAGGATCCTTGGCGTCCCTCTTGATAACCACTATGATAAAACACATACGGTTGTAAGAAGATTAACCAGAAAATTTGGACCAAACAAGGCAAATGCAAAAATGGACCCAGTCATCACATCATGGCATTTTGATGAAGACACAGACATGGTCACCGTTATATGTGACAACAGAGAGCAGGAAGACTACATGCATGAAAACATCATGACCAAGCAGGGTCTTGGGTTCCTAGAGGAGTTACACAACGCAACATATTTGAACACAGACATGAACATAAAATTGGCGTTGTTAAACGACATGTTCAAATAGAGGCTTCAAAAACTGCAAGAACAAGAGGACAATGAAAGTGAAAGGGATTACTTGGATGAGAAACTGGAAGAAGAATCCGAAGAAGAAGAAGAGGGGAGCGATGGATGCTTCTCAGACAAAGTCTCTTCTGACGAGGAGTTTTAATTTTTTTTCTTTTCTTTTTTTTTCTTTTGTGTAATTTTTTCTGTGTTTATTATGTACTTTTCAAATAATAAAATACAATATTTCTCTCATTAGTTATAAAACGTCAAAATGCCACAAACGCCAGATAGCAAAAGTTAATTAGTGTATTTATCATCTTTAACTACAAAACGCCATTAAATACAAAACGCCAAACTTGAAAGATGGGACGTGTTACAGCCTTAACAGATAAAGCTGAATAAACAGTAACTGAAACGACGGATACTTTATTACTAACATTTATTATAATAAAATCATGCCTAAACTACGCATCAAAAACACCTTATATAAACAAATGTCTCAAGACCTTCCATTGATCACACCCAAAAACAAACGTCATGTTTCATAAATACCACTCACTTTCAAATGCCAAAAAAAAGTTTAAAAAAAAAACAACAGATGGCAAACGTCGCTTCTTGGATATTCAGTATTTTTCTGCATGAAGTTTCACTGAATGGATTCTTAGGTGAGAGGGGTAACTCAATAAGATTTTGCTGAATGAAATGGACAAATTTTCAAGAAAAAGTGACTGATGACAGTGATATGGCATTTTGTGTGCTTTGTTCTTGAAGAATGTCTGGATGAGAAGAAGAGACCCATGCCAGACTTGCCAGTGTAAATGCTATTTTGGACTCAATTATTAAATGATGAAGAGTGGGATGAATATGAAGATGAAGGCCAAAGATCAACCAAGCGAAAAACCCACTCACAATCACACCCAGAAAATAGCATCCACACATACGGCATTGATCTATGTCTCCAAAATTCACAAAACCACTTCAACAATGAACAACAATAGATCACACCAAAAACCAAAACGCCATATTTTACTGACTAATCAGCTTCATCTAGAGCCGGGCGTTTCAGCTGTGTATGGAAATCGGCATCTAACTAAAGTATTCAAAGGTTCAAGGCACAAAAACTTCAAGAAGAAGAGACTGATGACAATAAATATTTGGATGAGAAATTGGATTAGGATTTTTAATTTTTTTTCTTTTATATTTTTATGTCATTTTCTGTGGTTTGTTATCTAATTTCCCGCTAATAAAATACATTATTTCTGTAAATTGCTTATAAACGCCAAGATGCCACAAACACCAAATGCCAAGACTATAATAAAATTACTTTAAACAAATATTATTAGAAAACTCCAATAATGTACTTAAATGTATAAAACAATGTGCAAGAGAATAGAACAAAAGGGTGTCTTAAAAAAGTTTTATTTTGCCATCTTTATCTAAACGTCATTAAATATAAAACGCCAAAACCTAAGAGATGGGATGTGTTACAGCCTTAACAGATAAAGCTGAACAAACAGTAACTACAAACAGTAACTAAAACGATGGAAACTTTATTACTAACATTTATTATATTAAAAACCACGCCATGGCAATTGAATTTTTTTTATATTTTCAAAACGCCATAATTATCTGTCACATTATAGGTCTGCATTCTACATCGCACGACAAAACATACAAAAAATATACATCAAAAAAATATAATTATTATTGTTTTAGCGCCAAAAACATATATCTCCCTTGAGCCAAAAAAAGGTCATTATATAAGTAGAACAAGTAAACAAAGTTAACACTCCACAGATTGTCTAAACACGCCACGCATTGCCTAAAACGCCATACAACTTAAAAATGGCTTAGGTTATTGCATGAAGGTTTGAGAGGTCAGAGAGATGTTTCATCCTAAAGTTCTCTGACAGGAGAAAGGTGAAAGTCAAGAACATCAAGGCCATACTTAGTATGGATGAATCCGTTCAGAGGGATATTCTGGCCTTTGTGGTTCCAAGGGCCGACAACTGTGAAAGGACTCAAATGGTAATAAGAAGATTGAAGAGAAAATTTCCAGCAGATGACGATGATGATGATGATGATGATGAGGATACTGATCTACCAACAGTTACCAATTGGAGTTTAGATGAACAATCAAGAACGGTGAAAGTGACTTATCAACACGGGGTGGATTATTCATTGACGATGGACGAAGTGCTGAACACAGATAGACTACACCTTCTTGAACAGCTCTGTGATTTAGCACCTTCGAACAATGTAACATCCAGGGTTGTGATAATATTTAAACATAGGATGAAACAAAGACTAAACGAGGTTATGGTGTTATATGCCAATGAACAAGATGATGGTGATGAGTCTGAAGAAAGTGATGACCAAAGCGATAGGTACATCTCTGTTGTAATACCATCAACAAAAGACTATTAGTTTAGTTTGATTTCGTCTTAGTTGTAATGTTTTATTTTTTAATGAATTCAAATGAATTTAAGAACGCCATGAACGCCAAGATATCTACCTTTATAAGATATAAGGATTAATTCAACTGGTCAGATCTACAAAACGCCAAAAAATTGTAATGTTTGAATTATTGAATGTATATAATGAATTTGGGAACCCCATGGACGCCAAGATGTTTGAATTATTAATTGATTTTAATGAATTTGGGATCACCATAAACGCCAAAATATTTACTTTGTAACACAAAAACGATTAATTCATCGAGGCAGATCTAAAAAAAACAATAAAACGCCAGGTAGTTGTTGTTTCTAACTACACGCCAAAAACAATCCTACACGTCACAAATGACAACGGTGTTGTGAGAAATGCATTGGGAAAGAGGATAAAAGGATAAAAAAATCCCCTCCGCCGTGATTATATTGTGCGCCATGTGTTCGGCCAGGATCCATTCTCACCATTTTCACACTTCCAAGTGTATATATATATATATATATATATATATATATGGAGCCGCTAGAATGAGAACCACCACGAGTTATGAGAACCACGAGAACCAAGTGCCACGGAGGGGCGTTGACCACGAATTTTTTTTTACACCTAGATCCGTATATTTTAAGACCGGGTGTAAAAAAAAATTTCAAACGGCGCGCCCGAGGGGGTAGTTTTTTACACCCAAAGTTTGTAAAAAAAAAAAAAGAAAAGAAAAAAAATTAAAAAAACCAAACTTTGGGTGTAAAAAACTACCCCCTCGGGCGCGCCGTTTGAAAATTTTTTTTTACACCCGGTCTTAAAATATACGGATCTAGGTGTAAAAAAAATTTCGTGGTCAACGCCCCTCCGTGGCACTTGGTTCTCGTGGTTCTCATAACTCGTGGTGGTTCTCATTCTAGCGGCCCCCTATATATATATATATATATATATATATAGGGGATCGCTAAAATGAAAACCACCTCTAGTTGTAAGAACCCTGAGAACCACTTTCTAGCCTTTAGATCAACAAGATGGATGGATGAGATTAAAAGTAACAAAAATTAATATTAAATATATTTTGTCTTATTATGTCTTTAATATTTTAATCCAAAAGGTTAGTTTAGTAAAATAATTTTTTTTTGTCTTTTTGCCTTTATTATTTTTTTATTACTTTTTTGTTTTATTATATTACTTTTTAGTTTTATTATATTACTTTTTATTTTTTGAAAAGATTTTTTTATTAAAAACATTTTTAAATTCAAATTTTTTTAACAAAGACAATTTTTTTTGCGCGCCGGTTTTTGCACGCCGTTTTTACGCCCGGCTTTTTAACGCATCGTTTTTTAATGGGTCATTTTTTCACGCCGTTTTTTACGCTCGAATTTTTCAAGCGTCTTTTTTTTAACGCGGCGTTTTTTACGTCCCGTTTTTTTTTCGCGGCGTTTTTATGCGCCACATTCACGCCCCTTGTTTAGGCGCCGTTTTATCACACGGTTTTTTACGTTTTACAACTTACGTAGAAAAAGATTTACGTTTTATATTTTACGTTTTACGTTAAAAAGTTCACGTTTTACGTTAAACCTTTTAAACTTTTTACGTTTTACATTAAACTTTTTACGTTTTACGTTAAACTTTTTACGTTTTACGAAAAACTTTTTACGTTTTACGTTTTTTCGTAAAACTTTTTACGTTTTACTTTAGAATTTTTTACGTTTTACTTTAAAACTTTTTACGTTTTACGAAAAACTTTTTACGTTTTAAGTTTTTACGTAAAACTTTTTAAGTTTTACGTTTTACTTTAAAACTTTTTACGTTTTACGTGAAAACTTTTTACGTTTTACATAAAACTTTTTACGTTTTACGTTTTACGTTTTTTACGTTTTACGTTAAAAAGTTTACGGGTTAATTTTTTTTTTTTTACAAAAACTTATTTTCGCAAAAACGAACGCACCCAGAAATCGCAAACTCGGGAGATGTCTCAGATATATCTTTATCATCATCGACTAGGGGGGGAAAATTAAAAACCAACAACATCAAAACAAAGTCTATCTCGAAAATAAACAGGGTTTGGCTCAGATTAACCGATAATCAAAAGGCTGCAAAAGAGGGGTTGCAGGTTTAAAAAACCCTACCCTCCGTCGTCCTTGCCGCGCCATCGTCATCAAAATCGGCGGGTTTTTTTTTCATCATCGCCGCGCACATCCAACATATCAAAACCTACAGATTCAAAAGAACACAAATCCAAACCCACGAAACCCACCGCCACACCACCAAACCCACTGCCACACCACCACACACACCGCACATCGGAGCCGTCAGCCTCAAAACCCAAACATTGGAGCCGTCGACATCAACCACTGCCACACACCACCAAAACCACCGCCACACCACCAAACCCACTGCCACACCACCAAACCCACCGCACCCACCGCCACACCTCCGTTGCAACATCATAAACCGACCGAAACCCGAGCCGCTACTCCAACCTACAGCCCCAAAATTACTTGTTTCAGATCTAAGTTGAAGCTCCTGACCCATTTTCAATAACCAACTCAATACCCATATAACAATCTTTAATAACCATTTAACAACTTAAAAATACAAATTTTCATACCTGGAATCACGAGTCACCTGAAAATCTAACAGAAACTATGAACTTGGGTGTTAATCGGAGCCCCACGGTGGTCGGCCGGCAGTGGTGTAACAGAGAGGTGAGTTAGGTGGTTGCCGTGTGATGGAGGTTAATCGGAGATGGTCGGTGGTAGGTGGTCAGAACTGTCGGCAGTCGCTGGAGAGAAAAACCCACTACACCGCCAACAAGACCCCTTTCCCTTGCTATATAAACAGAAAATCAGAGGAGAGGAAGGTGGTGCGGAGAACAAGGGGCCGTCGGAGAAATGAGGGGGCCGCCGGAGTGGGTCTGGTGTTTGGGAGTCGCCGATGTGGAGGTGTGGAGGTGTGGTGGCGGTGGTGCAGGTAAGTTATGGAGGAGGGATGAGGGTTTTGGGGTTTCTTTATGAAGATGAGAGAGATGATGGATTTTTGAAAGTTCTGAAACAATTTTGAAAGAGAGAGAGATGAGAGGTTTTGTTTTTTGGGGAGTGATAAAAGTCAGACATTTAAAGGCAGAGGAGAGATGAGAGATTAGACATTTATAGGAAATGACCAAATTACTCCTTTTCCTGATTGGTTGAGAGTGGTTCTCGCGGTTCTTACAACTGGATGTGGTTTCTATTTTAGCGGCTCCCTATATATATATATATATATATATATAGGGAGAAGATCATGCGAGAACCACCTCTTATTGCGAGAACCGCGAGAACCAATGTGAACACAACCAAAAATGCCTAAAAATAGCTAAAAATCACACAAAATTTTTTTTTTTGAATTTTTTAATATTTTTTATAAAAAAATCGCTACTTTTCGAAGCAAAAAAAAAAAAATTTTAATTTTTTTTTTAAAATTTTTTTTTTTGGCTTCTAAAAGTAGCGATTTTAACATAAAAAATATTTAAAAATTCAAAAAAAAAAATTTAGATTTTTTTTAGATTTTTTTGGGGTTTAGTTTTTAGCATTTTAGCTTGGGGGGTGGGGGGTGGTTAGGTTTTTTTTAGGTTTTACTTTTTAGCATTTAGCTTGGGGGGGGGGGTTAGGTTTTTTTTTGGGGGGGGGGGGGGTGGGGGGTTTAGGTTTTGGGGGGGGGTTAGGTTTTTTTAGCTATTTTAGGTTGTGTTCACATTGGTTCTCGCGGTTCTCACAATAAAGGTGGTTCTCGCATGAGCTCCTCCCTATATATATATATATAGTGGAGAGTTCACATGAGAAGAAACTTTTTGTAGGAATAAAAAAAGAAGAAATTTCAACCAATAAGAATGTTTTATTTTCGTTCATTTAAATTTGTATTTAATATTAGTCTAAGGGTATATTGGTAAAATTAGATAGATCATTAATTGGTAGTATTCTTTTTTATAGCTAACTACATTAAATTTGTAACTTATTTTCAAAAAAAAAATGTATTTTTTCAAAGAAGAAAAAAATAATTTAAAGTGTAGGATAAATTACGACGTGTGTAGGATGAATTACGAGTACTGTATGATGAATTTCAAAACGTGTAGGATAAATTTTGATGTGTGTAGGCAAAAATTTTAGTGTAGAGGATGATAGTCTTTATGACTAATTAATTAGTCAAAAATAACAATAAATGAGATGAGAAAAAAACTATTGAATGTTTTACAATTGTACCATTTAGTCTTTTAATTCTCAATTTAATATATATATATATATTCTATGATAATTTTATGTTTTAAAAATTTATATAATATATTAAATTGTGATATATATAACATTTGATATATTTAAAAATGTAAATAAATTATAATATTAATCTCAAAATATAATTTTGTATTGTATAGCATATAAATATGAATAATGCCATCAAAATATATATTAAAATGAAAAGTTTATTTTTAAAATAATAAAACTACAAGAATAAAAAATTACTAAACTATAGTTAAAGGAAAATGAATATAAAACTTAAAAGATTTCGGGTTTGTAGTTTCGGGTAATCGGGTCGGGTATCATCTAATCACATATCCGTGGAATATTGTTTTTCCATACTCACACCCGGCCCAATACCTGTCAGGTATCAGGTATACCTGTCCCAAATGCTTCGCATTTCAGGTATACCCATCGGGCTCGGGTATTTTTGCCATCTCTATTTTTTCGGAGAGGGGGGGGGGAGCGACATTGTTCATCCTCTATAATTTTTTTAATATTTTTTAAAAGTGGTTGTGAGTAGAGGGGAGAGAAAAGGTAATAATAATAATAATAATGGTATTAAAATGTTATTTAACTGAAAGAAGAGAATAAAAATACAGTTGTTTATAGTGTAATTATAAGATAAAAATGATGGAAGTGATGTGAATGCTCTAAAGGAAAAGAATTCAAAGTTAGATGGGGTTGTGTTGTAACAACCCGTGAACATGCTAATCATGTTTAGATTTGTATATGGACAAAGTTATTCTACAAAGGCTCCTAAAAATAAGAAGTGTACAAAGATACAACAGATCACAAAATATGTAACACCCCAAAAATATCAAATGATAAAAATAAATATGTACATATATGTGTGTGTATATATATATATATATTGAAAAATAATTAACCAAGGTTAACTAACCTAGTTAAATAATACATGATTGAATAATGAAAACCAAAGAGTTGAAAACTTTTAAAATAAAAGGAAACAAACTTAAGGGACTAAAGTGGTCAACTAGAGATTTAAGGTATTAAAAAGAAAAATTAAAACAAAAACACACACCAGTGTGTGTGTAGAAGATCGACCAGAGATAAAGAAAGAGGGTGAAACCCTTCTTTAACCTAAAATCAACAATTGAAAGCTAAATTAGGACTATAACACGTGCATGATTAGAGATTATCGGTCATCCATATGTAACTAACCTAAGGTATGTTGAAATTTTGAGTTTGGTGACGTTGGGAATGTTAATGAACACCTTGAATTGCAATTCTTAAATGGATTGTAGAGATTATAGTGAAATTGATAATGTGTACATGTTTAGAGATTAACCCTTTTATAAAATTGTGAAAAACAAGTGTTGTAAATCAAGTGTATGGATTATTCGTCATGTATATATAAGTGGGTTTTAATGAAAGTATGTAATACATGAATTATGATGAGTAAATTATGCATTTGAAGTATGACAATTGAAATTTGATGATAAATTGATCATATTGAGAATATTGATTTGATAAGATAAGAATGTATGGTTAAAAGATGCTTACTTGGATAAATAGAACTAGCATAAAAGTCATGCTCATAAGGTGTTTGACGAAATGGTGAAAGATTGATGTTGATAATGTATGGAATTATATAAAGAGAACTTTGTGATTGATCGTTGGCAAGTTCACACGCCATAGATTTGAATTATGTGTCCCTAATAATGATAACTGGGTTGCACCATTTAGGCAACTCAAGTGGAGCTTCGGAAGGTCAAACCGGGGAGGATACGCGCTTAAAAGGAAAACTTTAAGGTACATGGCTTTTATGCTTCCTAGGATCTAGTTAATAGTTTTATCTTGATATATATGTTGAACAATGAAGTAAAACTCGTGAAATTCGGTTCATTCATAAGTGATGGATTTCACATGAATGAAACGAATGGATAAATAACGAATATTGATATGTTTGATTTGTTCATAAGTGACGGATTTCACCGCGAAGAATCAAACGGGTCAAAATAGCGAATAATGATATGTTTGATTTGTTCATAAGTGATGGAGTTCACACGAACAATCAAACGGGTCAAAATAGCGAATATTGATATGATTGGTTAGTTCATAAGTGATGGATTTCACACGAACAACCAAACGAATCAAAAGCGTAAACCGAGTAACGGGAACGCATGATATAAATGGTGAACCCAAGAAATTGGTCAAAATATGGAGGATGTGAGTTCCTTAAGATAAACAAAAGTAAGGTTTTCGTTTGGTTAAAGTTAACCAAACGGGTCAAATTAATACGGACACAAACCGGGAAACAAGAGCTTAACCGCAATCTTAGTAAACCCGGAGAATGGATATAAAAATTGTAAGGAAATAATCTTTATCATAATGTGTGGTGAATATAGTTAAATATGTAAACGAGTCGAATAATTGCATGAACATTGTATGATCCGATGGCATAAGGTGTAATTGTTATTAAGGGGTTGAGGAATTTGAGTTTAAAATGTGGGTAATTAATTTTCGATCAAGTAGAAATAAATTTGAGGTAAAACGGATAAGTAACCAAGAAGATATGAAGTTTTTTGTATAAAAGGGTAAAACAGGAAAAGAAGAAACAACAACGTTGAGCCGTAACCTAAGGCTGACTACCGTAGGCTATGGCAGAGTTAGAAGAAACAACATAACAAGGTCGTAACCTACGGCTGAATGCCGTAGGCTACGTCAGAGTGAAACTGCCCAACTGTTTATGTCGTGTGCCGTAAGCTACGGTACACTTGCCATAGCTTACGGCGGGTCTCCTCTTGAAAATTTTATTTTGTTGTTTTGGGTTACTTGGGTTATCAAAATACATTTTAAGCATTATATGACTAGCATTTAAGATGTTAATTGATATATAGGTGATTGCTATGATGGAACGGATGGAAATCATGCTAAATGAAGAACCGAACACGTCTAAACGTCAAGTTTTCGCTTTTGTTCTTTTATTTCTCGAAATTAACTATGTTAGCATTATAAATGCTTGATACACATACAAGTTTTGTGAAACTCGGATTTTTGTAATGACGTGCACTTGTATTATATAAATATATATATATATATAGGGGAGCGCTAAAATGAAAACCACCTCCAGTTATAAGAACCATGAGAACCACTCTCCACCAATCATATTCTGCCAACAAAAGGGGTAGTTTGGTCATTTACCCCAAATGTCAAATCTCTACCTCTCTTCACATTTAAAACCATCACCTTTTTAAAATGTCAGATCTATTAAAAACCCTTCTTTATCGTTGTCTCTCCTCATTCTCCTCCTTTACTACCCAGTGCCTTCATCCATCCACCATTTCTTCACTACTAGTGTATCACACGTTGTAAAGTACGCATCTTATTTTGACTTATGTGAACATGTGAAACAAATGTTCAAGATACAGATTTATATGCTCATATTTTTCATTTACAAATCACTTAAAGAACCTCTCATCTCTCTCTTTGAAATCCTTCTTCGGCGACGATTCCGGCCACACACATCAATCTTCCTCACAAGCCTGAAAGAGAATCGGAGGGGAGAAAGAGAGTGCCGGAGAGAGAGAGATTGGCTCGTGGTTTCCAGTCATCATCATCAACGGTAGGCGATGACACGGCGGCGTAGCGGAACCTCACAGCCGGCAGCGCTGTGGGGGTGGCATCGAGTGGCGGTGAGGAGAACCGAGAGAGTGGAAGAACGATCAGAGAGAGAGAGAAGATGAGAGAGAGAGAAGCAGGAGAAGGAGACACGGCGAAAATAGAGAGACACGACGACGGACGTTCCCGGCGCCGGTCAGATTCGAGCCGACATCCCGATTTTTTTGGTATTTCTTCGGTAAGTTCTAAAACAACATTTTTTTTCTCTCGAATCTATGTTCTCCGGCCGTTCTGGTTCAAGTTAATTTGGGTTCGGATTTTGTGAAGCATGGTCCACAGAAGTCAACCGCAGATCGTTACGGTTCGTTGGTTCAGTTGTGGGTCAGGGGATTATTTTGGGTTCGGGTTTGCCCAGTTCAGTTTCGGCTCGGATCTTGGTTCATTTTCGGTTCAACATAGTTCAGTTACGCTTCACTCGGTTCAAGTTCGGTTCGACAAGAAAACAGGGCGGTGACACAGTTCAGTAGCGGCTCGGTTTTCGGCTCGACGCAGTGCAACTCGGGTCAGTTTCGGGGTTTGGTTTGGGTCGAAAGCAGTCAACGGACCCGAGCTCGAACCGATACTTTAGTGACTTGTTACGTTTGGCATTTTGATAGAAATTTTATATATTGTGTTTATATTGTTGAAAATTGTTGAGTTTTGAAAAGATAATGACAACTTGAGTTGTCGGCTTATTCCAAAAACAGAGGAAACTCTGTCCGTTTTCCGTAAAAATGTAAAACGTAAATAGTTTAACATAAACGTAAAACGTAAAAATTTTAACGTTAAAAGTTTAACCTAAAACGTAAAACGTAAGAATTTTAACGTAAAACGTAAGAAGTTTAACGTAAAACGTAAATCATAAAACGTAAAAAGTTTAAAAAGTTTAACGTAAAACGTAAACTTTTTAACGAAAACGTAAACTTTTATGTAAAAACTATTTAACGTAAAACATAAAACGTAAAACTTTTTATGCGTAAATTGTAAAACGTAAAAAAACGTGTGATAAAACGGCTCCTAAAAAAATGCCGCGTTAAAACGGGACGTACAAAAACGACGCGTGAAAAAAACAACGCATGAAAAAGCCGGGCATTAAAACGGCGTACAAAAACCGGCGCGCAAAAAAAAATTGTTTTGTTAAAAAATCTGAATTTAAAATGGTTTTTAATAAAAATTTTCTATTTATAAAAACAAGTAATATAATAATACAAAAAAAGTAATAAAAAACAATAAAGACAAAAATGAGAAAATTTACTAAACTAACCTTTTGGCTTAAAATATTAAAGAAATAATAAGACAAAAAGTATTTAATATTAGTTTAAATTACTTTTAATCTCATCCATCCATTTTGTTGATCTAGTGGCTAGAAATTGGTTCTCTCGGTTCTTACAACTGGAGGTGATTTTCATTTTAGCGGTCCCCTATATATATATATAAAGGGAGAGGGTCATGAGAAAACTAAGTATAAAGGAGAAAACTAGAAAACTACCTAAAAAACCTAAAAAAAAGCTAAAAAACATACCAAATTTTTTTTACAATTTTTATAAAAAATCGCTATTTTTTATTATAAACAAATTTCAAAAAAAAAAACTTGTACTGCACATGTGCATTATATGTGTACTACACATGTGCATTACATGCTTAAAATTAGATTTTTGAGTTTAGTTTAACTTTTAAGGTTAGGTTTTTTGGAGGATTAGGATTAGGTTTTTGGGTGTGGGGGATGGGGGTTTAGGTTTTTGGGGGTTAGGTTTTTCTCGGGTTTATGTTTAGGGTTTAGTTTTAGGTTTTCGGGAGGGAGTGGGGCGGTTTAGGCTTTTGGTGGGAGGGTGAATTTAGGTTTTTTTTTTTTGGGGGGGGGGGGGGGTTAGGTTTTTGGTGGGTGTCGGCGGGGTGGGTTAAGTGGTTTAAGCTTTCCGTATTAGTGCACATGTGCAGTACAAAAAAATAATTTGAAAATTTTTTTTCATGCATAAAAAATTGTAAAAAAAAATTTGTATGTTTTTAAGCTTTTTTAGTTAGTTTTTTAGTTTTCTCTTTTAAGCTTCTTATGATCCATCTCCTATATATATATATATAGAGAGAGAGAGAGAGAGAGTGGGGATCCTGCGGAAAGTGTGTTTTTCCTAGAAAGTCTAGGAAGCGATCTGGGCCATCCAATGGGTGTGTTTAATGGTTGAGATAATCTTGGTGGGATTTTGGTAATATGTGTTTCTTAAAAATATGATTATTTAATTAATCAGGGGTAGATATGTCATTTAGCTTGTTTTAAATATGGAAATAATTGTCATTCCATAACCACCCCACATTTCTTGCGATTTTTTTTCTCTCTCTCTCTCTCCCTTTCTCTCTTCTCACTCTCTTCCTTCTATCCTTCATGAAGAAACACATCAAGAAAACACATCGTATTAATCTGCTTGCTAATCTGCTTGCTGTTAAAACACAACGGTATTAATCTGCTTGCTGTTAAAACACAATGTCAAGAAATCCTCCAACATGAATGTTAAAACACAATGTCAAGAAATCCTCCATCATTACCAGCATGAATGGTAAAACACAGCGTCAAGAAATCCTCCAGCATTACCAACATGAATGCTAAAACACAACTGTATTAATCTGCTTGCTGTTAAAACACAATGTCAAAAAACCCTACATCATTACCAGCATGAATGGTAAAACACAACGTCAAGAAATCCTCCAGCATTACCAGCATGAATGTTAAAACACAACTGTATTAATCCACTTGCTGTTAAAACACAATGTCAAGAAATCCTCCAGCATTACCTGCATGAATGTTAAAACACAATGTCAAGAAATCCTCCATCATTACCAGCATGAATGGTAAAACACAGCGTCAAGAAATCCTCCATCATCACCCTTCCGTCGTCATCCCCGATTCTCTTCGACACCCTCCATCTTCAACTCCCACCTTCATCATCGTCTCCGGCTGTCACCCATCATAATCACCATCTTCATCTCCGTTCAACCATCTCCGGCTGTTAACTTACGACGACAACCACCTTCACCGTGAACTGAAATTAGGGTTTTCTGTTTGTGATGTAGAAGAAGACGGACATGATTCGTTTTTTGCTTGTTGTTCAAATCTTACTATGTTTCGAAAATCACAATTGAGAAAATCATGGAGAAACAGTTTCCATAATTATGCATTGTTAGTTAATGAGAGATAAAATTCCAAAAATAAAATAAAATGTCAAATTACACAAGTGCCCTTTTAGTTAAAAATCCCTCCGTGCCATGTATCACATTCTTATTGCTTTCTAGACTTTCTAGAAAAAACCCACTTTCTACCCAACTCCTCCTCTCTCTCTCTCTCTCTCTCTCTCTCTATATATATATATATATATATATATAGTGAGAAGATCATGCGAGAACCACCTCTTATTGCGAGAACCGCGAGAACCAATGTGAACACAACCAAAAATGCCTAAAAATAGCTAAAAATCACAAAAAAAAATTTGAATTTTTTAATATTTTTTATAAAAAAAATCGCTACTTTTCGAAGCAAAAAAAAAATTTAATTTTTTTTTTTGCTTCGAAAAGTAGCGATTTTTTTATAAAAAATATTAAAAAATTCAAAAAAAAAATTTAGATTTTTTTTTTTTTTTTTTAGGTTTTTTGGGGGTTTAGTTTTTAGCATTTTAGCTTGGGGGGAGGGTTTAGGTTTTTTTTTTTGGGGGGGGGGGGGGGGTTAGGTTTTTTTTAGGGTTTTTTTAGCTATTTTAGGTTGTGTTCACATTGGTTCTCGCGGTTCTCACAATAAAGGTGGTTCTCGCATGAGCTCCTCCCTATATATATATATATATGCAAATTTTTATGAAACTTTAATTATTTAAGATTGGGTCTTACAAAATATAATAAAATGTCAAGTAAAGTATAACACAATGCCGAAAAATATAACACAATGTAAAATAAAAAAGACACAATGAGTCACAAAAAAGATACAATGACGCAAATATTGAAAAGACACAGTTATAAATAAAAAGACACACTGATATAAACAAAAAGTCTAAAATCTACAAGCTAAACATATAAAAATAAAAACATAAAATCTCACATCGTAGAGTTTGATAAAACGGTTCCAATGCCACTTGAATGAGGTCAATCGGAGTCTGTTTGATAATATTCTTATAACTTCTTATTTTTAAGAGACTTTGTATTTGATTCTAACTAGTGGTGTAAATTTCTGACACGACCCGAAAACACGCCACGAACCAAACATGAAAATCGCGGGTTTAGGTTTAGTCTAAACGGGTTCGGGTCAATTTAAGGTTGAACCCGCGAACCTGTTTAGCCAAACGGGTCGGGTTCGGGTCAACCCGGTCGGGTTGGCGTGTTGACTCGTTTAACCCATTTATTTTATATTTTATTTTTTACAATATGTTTTATGTCATAAATTAATTTAGTTGTGTATTTTATACATAATTATAACTTAAAAAGAGAGATTTGCATAACGTCTTATAATTAAAATGCAAGTGTATTATACATATTTGTGTTTTTCGTATTAGAATTTTTATTTAATATATTAATTTGCGAAAAAAATTAAAAATTTGAAAATTTGGGTTCGGGTTAACCCACCAATATTCGGGTCGTGTTCGGGTTCCTATGTATGACAATATTTTCAAGTTCGGATCGGGTTCGGGTTCATCTAAAATTTTCGAGTTCGGATCTGGTTGAACCTGCCAACCCGTGAATCCCGACCTGTTTAGCATCCCTAATCCTAACCCTTGTATATACATCAAATAAAATTTTGAGTATCATCTGTTATTAAAGTTGATGTGAAAGATTTGTGTTATTCACACACCTTTAAATCTTATTCAATCATCCTTTTCTGCTTTTTATCTTTTTTTAAAGTTCTTTATGTATTTACTGAAAGCGATAGTGAGAAAGGGTGTATCAATGTTATTAACTAGGGGTGTAAACAAGTCCAAATATTTAATAGTTACTCGTTATTGGCTCATTTAAAAGCTCGAACGAGTCGAGCTTTATCGAGCCCGAACTCGAGCCTGAGATAGACTTCGTTTTGTTATCGAGCCCGAGCTCGAGCCTAGAATACAAAGCTCGTTTAGGCTCGTGAGCCTAAACGAACCCAAACAAAATTTTATTTTTTATATATAATACAGGAACAGGATCAGGAGAGAACGCCTCAAAGTGTGAGAACGATTCTCAGACACAAGATCTTAGTGGTTTGTGGCTGAGATTGATACGGTGGCATTTTTGTAAATACTAGGGGTCTTGGAACTACCAGGAAGGGTAAAATAGGAAGATCCAATCAAAGGTGCATATGCTAATCACATGCCATTTTCCCCCATCATATTCAAACGACAATAACTTTTTTATACGTGATTATTTTTCGAAAAAAATTACACCATAAAACTCAGTGTTTTTTTATCTTTCCAATGAGTATACTATTGATATACTTTTCGAAAAAAAATTAACTGGATTTTATGGCGTTTTTCTGAACTGGGTGTTTTATGGCGTTTTAGACTAGGTATTTTCATTGCGTTTTTCATCTGAACTAATTAAATACTTGTGTTCACACTTGTTCACACTATAAGTTACACTTTAGACCCTGAAAATATAGCTTTTTTGTTATGGCGTTTTGTATGATGAAACTAATTAAATACTTGTGTTCACACTATAAGTTACACTTTAGTCCCTGAAAATATAGCTTGTATTTGTTATGGCGTTTTGTATGGAAACTAATTAAATACTTGTGTTCACAATTGTTTACACTTGTTCACACTATAAGTTACACTTTAGACCCTGAAAATATAGCTTTTTTTGTTATGGCGTTTTGTATTTGTTATGGCGTTTTGTATGATGAAACTAATTAAATACTTGTGTTCACACTTGTTTACACTATAAGTTACACTTTGGACCCTGAAAATATAGATTTTTTTTGTTATGGCGTTTTAACTAGCAGCTGGCTCAAAAAAAAATGGTTTTTTTGAGCTGTTGTAAATTATAGCTTAAAAAATAGCTTTTGAGTGTTTTATGGTGTTAAAAAATGATTTTTTGAGCTGTTGTAAATTATAGCTTAAAAAATAGCTTTTGAGTGTTTGGCGTTTTTCTAAATTGGGTGTTTTTATAGCATTTTATTTGAACACCCAGTTCATGTGAGTGGGTTTTTTTGACAATATTACCCCTTAGTGTAATTTAACATCAATGCCACATGTCACCACCAAAATCGTTCTCACCGTTCTCACACTTTTCACCGTTCTCTCTAAATCCTAACCCATATAATACAATAATAATGATGATAGCATTGGCAAGCCGAGCTTTAGCTCGTTTAAGCGATATTGAAACGAGTTCAAGCCGATCATTTAGCGCGTTTGAGGATGTTATCAAAATAGCTCGAGCCGAGTCGAGCTGAGATCGAGCTCGAGCTTTGGGTTTTATTCGCGAGCCGAGCTCGAGCTCGAACTTTGGGTTTTACTCGCGAGCCGAGCTCGAGCTCAAATAAGTAAACTCGAACCAAGCCGAGCTCGAGTTTCAGAAAAACATGACGGACCGTGCTCGAGCTCAGTCGAACTCGGGCTAAGCCTGGCTCATTTACACCCCTATTTTTAACACCTTATGTTAAAGTACTTTTTAGATTTATTTTGATTTACATTCCAACATTATGATATTTTTCAGATTTGGTGTATCTTCAAATTTTCAACTTTAAGCCGTCATTACTATTAGCTTAATAGATTTGGTGTATCTTCAAAATTTCAACACAAGCCGTCATTACTTTAATTACTATTAGCTTAATTAAAACACACTTTTTATTAGTTCTTAAAACACGCTTTCAACATCAAGCCGTCATTACTATTAGCTTAATTAAACCACATTTTTTTATTAGTTCTTAAAACACGCATCTTTTATGCCAAATTGCCACTTTAACCATTCTCATTTAAACAAAATATGTTTTTATTCAGTTTTACTTTTTTTACCTTTAAAATAAGCATAAGAAAATTGTCTTATGGCAATTGCATAAACGGGGTATTGGCGCCCATGATTTGAGATGACAGATTTTAAGAATAGAAGGTATCTATAATGGTAAAAAAAAAGTAAAAAAAAAAAAAAAAAAATGGAAACCAACCATTGGACTTCATAAAAAAAATTATGGTTTTTATATAGTTATTGGAAATAACTGGTGAAAACCCATCCCCACCAAATCCGTCATCGGCTTGCGTACGGAAGTTCGGACGAACACCATTCCATCGAAAACAGGGACGAGACATCCAATGGGCTATCAGGTCACCTGGCATTTGCCCTGGCATAGTGGCGAAGCTTGAGATTTCTGACTGAAGGGTCGAAAACGTATATACCAAAAAAATTCTATAAAATGAGGGTCGAAAACGTATATACCCAAAAAAATTTATACGAAAACTACATACTCTCCACTACTGAGCGAAAAGTTCGGGGGGTTGGCCGCCCCCAGTGGCGGAGCCACACTTTGAACAACGGTGTCGTCCGACACCATTAAATTTTGCGTAGCAAATACAACGTATAATAAGAAAAATTCAAGCAACACCATTGTTTTTTACGAGCGACACCATTGTCTTTTTACAAACGACACCATTGTTTTGTTTTCTTCAAAAATTAAGCCCAGTTACTTGAATTTAATTAGTATACTTTAAATAGGGCTGTAAACGAGCCGAGTCGAGCCGAGCTCGACCCGGCTCGAGCTCGGCTCGAACCCAATTCGAGCTGGCTCGGCTCGAGCTCGAATTTCATATCGAGCTGAGATTTGAGGCTCGAGCTCGACTCGATTAAAACTCGAGCTAGCTCGGCTCGGCTCGATCTAGCTCGAACAAAAAAAAGAATCGCAAAATTTACTACTTAAAAAGCCATAAAAATGAATCTTTTCATAGACTAAGGGCCATAATTGCAATTACATTTAACCAAATGGCTAAATATGCAAGTATAAATAGTTAACTCACTTTATACATTTTTGTACCTTCTTTTATAGGGGAGATACTCCTTTAGTTTTTGTCTTCTAAGCGATGTGGGACAAAAAAAATGAAGGTTGTAAACCTTATCGAGCTGGCTCACGAGCTCGCGAGCCGAGCCAGGCCAAACTCGAGCTCGGCTCATTTACAAACCGAGCCGAGCCGAGCTGGCTCGTTTACAACCGAGCCAATTTCGAGCCGAGCTCTTTTCGAACTTTTTTCGGGCGAGTTTCGAGCGAGCTGCGAGCCACGAGTTTTTTGAACACCCCTAACTTTAAATCATTAAAGGTCCATGCATAATTTTTATTTTCTCTAATCCATTAAGCATTATAGCCCCATGTTTAATTGGTTTTGTTTTAATTGTTTAACCTAACAGTATGTTTGATGATCATTTGAATGATGCGTGCACTTGTTTGTTGTAATGAAAAAGAGTTTTTTTTTTTTTTGCAAGTTGCCATTGAAAACATTATGAATCATTTTCAAAACATGAAAATTCGTACAGAGCAACTATTAAATGCATTTTTTATATATTTCAAATGACTTTGTAATTTTATCATGTGTTTTTATTAAATGATATTGTACTTTTACTGTGATATTTGCTTTTATTATGTGATTTGACCCGACTAGATCCGAACCGATCCAAAAAGTTCGACTCCGGGTTACTATAAACCGGGGTATCCATAAAAAATGACACCATAAGAATAAATTTCTGGTTGCGCCACTGCCGCCCCCTCCCGCCCTCACTATGCTACGCCCATGCCTGGCCACATTGTTGTCTGCTCGATTCATACGTTTTTAGATGTTGGAAATGCACCAAGAAATTCACAATTATTTTGTTCGATAGATATCATTCTAATACGAGTTGCATTTTTATCTTATAAACTTAATAATCTGACTAGAGAAATTATTTAATATAAGCATTACAAATATATTTTTTTAAGTCGTCATAAACATTTAATTTCACATATAATGTATCTTATAATATTAGGAAAATGTATGTTATTGATGAATTTTTCACTGGGAAAGGGTCCAGTAAGGAAAATCGACAAGTGGATAAAAGTGAAAAAAAAATGTAGTCGTTGCTAATCTCTCGAAGATTTCTGACGAATCTCGGAAAGAACCGACATATCCGGACAAAATGGAATAGTTACAAATTTATATATTAATCGGCAATTTACCAGGAGATCACTCTTAATTACCTACATGGCTACATAGTGTGAAAATCATATTTCAGATCAGATTTCTAGACAATGAATTACCAACGGCTTTTGGAGAGATTATCAACACATATGTCCGTCACTAATGTTACGTAAACCCGAAATTACCTTTATTGCAAAACGTGGCCATTGAACATATTTACCACGAGCATCACCTAAATCTAATTTGTCATATTATGCATAAAAAAATAAAATACATCAACAACAAAGATAATAACAAACAAAATTTCATACCTTTAAGTCTTTAACTTCTTGATTTGATTTAATGAAGAATAAAAGCTAGAATAATTCAATTTTTATCTAGAATCAAATAACAACAAATAATTAATTAATACATATTGATCAAACAATTAATATATGTATATACAAGAATACATGATATATACCTGTTACTAAAGTAATGTTTGAATAGAACGAAGAATGAATTGAATTGAAGAAACAGATGCTAGGCTAGCTAGGGTTTGCAAAGAGGAAAAAATAATTAAAGAGATGGGATTTTCGTAGAGTTTTTTTTAAATATGATAAAAACCCTTTATTTATTTGAGCTAGGTTGTTATGCTCGCACAAAAAAAAAACCTATTTTTTTGAGCTAAAATTTGTAAGAGCTCAAAAAAATCATTTTTTTGAGCCATATAGCTAAAAAACGTGGGTGTAAGTTTATTGTGCTGATTTTTGGGCGGTTTATGTGTCTAACCGCCTAAATTAATAATTTTTGAGCTCAGAATGTCTACAATTTTAATTTGTACTAGTGTGAATACCTAGCTATGTCGGACATAACTTCAAGAGAATGTCTACAATTTTTTTGTAATGCGGTCATTAAATTGTATGGTAAATAATTTTTATGTAAATCGATGAGACACGACATCTCACGTATTTACGCCGCACATGAGGCTAGATGGCATTTTCCAGGGATGCTCGGTAGCATCGATTGTACATATATCGAGTGGAAAAATTGTCCAAGAGAGTTGCGAGGGGCGTATGTTAGGGGTGACGTCAAAAGACCAACCATCATACTTGAAGCGGTGACGTCGAATGATTTATGGTTTTGGCATTCATATTTTGGTGTTCCAGGTTCAAACAACGACATCAATGTTTTGCACACGTTGCCGTTGTTCCAAACCGTAACGGATGGTACCGCACCATTTTGTCCATTCTATGTTAACGGACGATATTACAGACGAGGCTTTCTTCTTGTGGATGGTATCTACCCATCATGGTCTGTTTTTGTGAAAGCTCCTTCGTTTCCTGTCGAGGCTAAAGAAAAGGCGTTCAAAAAGTTGCAAGAATCGTCAAGAAAAGATGTTGAGAATGCTTTTGGTGTTTTAAAGAGTAGATGGGGCATACTAAGCCGACCGGTTCGTGCGATGAATAAGAAATCA